>PVKV010011885.1:0-68350 GCA_004027835.1 Alouatta palliata
GGTTCAAGCAATTCTCCTGCCTCAGCCTCCCGAGTAGCTGGGACTACAGGCACGTGCCACCATGCCCAGCTAATTTTTGTATTTTTAGTAGAGACGGGGTTTCACCGTGTTGACCAGGATGGTCTCGATCTCTTGACCTCGTGATCCACCCGCCTCGGCCTCCCAAAGTGCTGGGATTACAGGCGTGAGCCACCGTGCCCGGCTTTTCTTCATATTTTTCATAAATGTAAACATAATAATGCACATTTCTAGGAGGAAGACACAAAATATTCCCTTTCAGTTTCTAGACTGAAGCTGTAGAGGTTGAGGCTGGCCTTACCATGATCGTGGCTGTGGCGGTGGCATATTTTCCACCTCCCCAACACTCTCCAATATTGGGACATCGAGCTTCCTCACATACCTGTGTGCAAAAGGAAATGGAACACCATTAGGTTGACAAAATCCACCCACTGAACAATTGGTGACTGTGATTAGACATTTTAAACTGCTCATCGTTTACAACATAAAAATCCTGTTACGAACAAGTGCGCTGGCTTATGCCTTTGGGAGGTTGAGGCAGGAGGACTGCTTGAGCCCAGGAGTCTGGAACCAGTTTGGGCAACACAGTCAAATGCTGTCTCTACAAAAAAACAAAAAGCCAGGAGTGGCGGTGTGCACCTATACTCCCAGCTATCCAGAAGGCTAAGGCGGGAGGATCACTTGAGCCTGGGAGGTTCTTGAAAAAAAAAGGTTGTTAAACTGCCAAACTCTATATTAAGATTAGAGCATGGTGAACATGTCCTATAAAGGTATACTCCCTTATACAATTAGTTACATAAGAATGGAGAGACTTGAATTTTTATTTTTTTTTAAGATGGAGTCTTGCTCTGTTGTCCAGGCTGGAGTGCAGTGGTATGATCTCGGCTCACTGCCTCCCTGGCTCAAGCGATTCTCTTGCCTCAGCCTTCTGAGTAGCTGGGAGTATAGGTGCACAAATTTTCAACTACCTTTCTCCTTTTTGAGTAGCTGGGACTACAGACTCACGTCACCATGCCCAGCTAATTTTTTTGTATTTTTAGTAGAGACGTGATTTTGCCGTGTTGGCCGGGCTGGTCTTGAACTCCTAACCTCAGGTGATCCACCCTCCTCGGCCTCCCGAAGTGTTGGGATTACAGGTGTGAACCACCACACCCGGCCCAAATCTCATTTTTAAATTAAAAACTTTATGAATGTATATACTTCATATGTGCAAATAAAAAAATCTGAAAGATATATACTGAACAGTCAAGGAAATTGGTTTATATATGGCATTGTGTATGTGACATACTTCACATTTAATTTTATATTCTTTCCAATGAAACATGTATCTAATTTGCAATATAAAACAAACAAACAAAGCCTTGTTTCCAAACTTGTAGGGCAAAAAATCTTTTTGTTTGCAGGAGAAATGATTTTAAATATACTTCCATTCCTGGTAGTAATGTATCACTGAACATATTTACTTTCTTTGCTATTATTTATATATAGAAACATGGCTTTTGGTTAAGAGGGATAGTTTACACTTTGACAACTTACTGTATGGAGATTTAAATTCCGCAAAGTGCTTTTCAGTTTATTGTAATTTTTCCCCATGGGAATCTCTGTCTTTAGCCATGGAGGTAGTCTTAACCTAAGGAAAGCCAAACATAACTATCTATTAACAAATATGCTGCCAAATAATTACACCGCTTAGAAGTTAATTTCCTCTATTACAATTCCTAGTTAATAATTTTTTCCCTAATCTTAGAATAACCCTTACAATTTCTGTCATAGGAGTAAGAACACAGACTCAAATTTAGCCTTGCTCAAACTACTTTAGAAAACACCAATAATGGAGTCTAACAAGGCACCAGGCTCATGTCTACCTTTTTTGCAAAGGCAGTTACACTATTCTAATAAAAGAATGAGTAAGTTTTAAAATATCTCATCCCTCATGAATGACACTGCGAAAAAGTACTGTATTTGTTTAGAGTACGGAACGATCGCAACTATGCACTGTCTGCTCTACATTCTAGATTTTACGGTGGTTACTCAATGGAAAAAAGACCTAAAATCTGGAGTGGAGACTGTATATCCTTGGTCCTCCATGATTTTCATCTACTTGTGATATAGAAGTAGCTGGATTAGGCTGGTCCGATGGTAGTGGGTTATCAGAACTTATTAACATTAGTGTCATTAAAGTTGGTATACAACCCCCCACTGCTAAATTTGACTGGCTTTTAGAAGTAGCTGGATTAAGTTATCTCTCAACACAAGCTACCCTCTACATAAAATTCCATCATTCTTTTAAATTAAGGCAAGGTATCCATAGGTGATATGTAAATTGACTAGGAGAAGCACAAGTTAGATCATCAACATCTAGTAATCCAGATCCAACAGACTAGTAGCAAGGCAATAATCTTTAAAGAAGTTACATGCTGGGTAGAAAATGAGGAGATGACAGTGTAAGATGGTAAGGGTGCAGAGAAAAGAGAAAGATTCTAACAATTTCATCTACTTACCTGTTCTATCTAGTTCTGTTATCACATCTTTCTAATGACTTTTAGCTAAATTTAACAAGTGTGATATTAAGAACAGATTCTAGGGCTTGGTTATATCTGAAAATAATGCACAATAAAGGAACAAGATATTACAATTATCTCAAATTTTCAATTACCTTTCTCCTTTCTGGCGTTTTAGGTTTCCTTTATATTCATCCCAGGTGCTCTTGTCTGCAAGATCACCAGATACAAAATCTTGAAGGTCTGGTCCATTTTGTAAAAGTTCCTTTTTTTCATCTGGCAAGGAACTTAACAGTCTGACTGGGCTGCATAAATACCTGCCAAATACCTAAAGAAAGAGTTTATTATGACATTCATTTAGCGGAGTCCGGAATAATTTCATTTTAACCCATCATGACACCTAAAAGGAAGGGCAAAGCCAAAAAAGTCATTCAGAAATTATGTCAAACTAGGAGCTCTAGTAGTCTAGGGGATTAGAATATAATATAAAAGATAACTGAAGGAACCAAACCTAAAACAGGAGTTGAGTGTTTACTACTGAGTTTAGAATAGATTTGGAAATCTCTGGAACTATCTAACATATATCACACTTTCATGTACTCCACCTACCAGGAACTAGATGTTTGTCTTTCAACAAGATTGAACTGCAATAACTGAAGAAGGTGCCACAGTGCAAAATTTTTCTAGTCCTGACTTGAATCAGGGACGTTTAAAGTGAAGTGTGCAGTAAGTCTCTATGGCTTTGAGAATAAGCATAAGTATTGGAACGTGGAGGTTAATAATGCCCAGTTGGTTTCAGACAACTGGAAGGGAGAAAACCAAGCCTAACGTTTTTCACTTTCTAGGTTACATTATTTCTGTTTGAACATGCAGTCACAAGCATAAGAAATTATGGTATTCGACTTTTACATCAGAACACAAAAGTGCATGAGAGCCAAAACACTAGAAAATCCACGAGTCTGCACATGCAACGCAAAAGAACCTTCAACAATTCAAAGAGTGCCTGTTAGGGTGTGGCACGATTGCTACTAAACTTCTCCATGTTTACAGCTAAATCCTGGAGGACAGGTTTGTGTTCTCTGCGCAAGAGTGTCTTACACACATTAAGAGTCCAATACAGAATAGCTATGTGGGATGCTCACTGCAGTGCTCCATAAGTATGGGGTACTAATCACTGTAAGCTGAAAATAAGTCCTCAGTGCAGGCCCAGAAAGACTTTCAAACAAATCGATGCCAGAGACTCTGTATTATGGGGCGGGCGAGATAATTAAACGAGATTACACGAAAAACGTTGCCGTTGGCTAAAAGTAAATGCTCAGTAAAAGCACTGGCCTTTATTATTGGGCGTAGGCGCTCTGAAGGAATAGGATCCCCCACCCCACGCCCAAACCCGCTTGCCCCGCCGCTCACCCGGGGCCCCAGGGTGCGGGTTGCATCCCTGCAGCGTAGAGACATTTCCTTTACAGCAGCGGAAATGTTGAGGGATCGCTAACTGCTGGGAAAGGACAGGTCGAAAGTACGTCGCTCCATTTATGACAAACGGCCGAGCTGCTCCACGATTGGCTGCTTTAGCTTTACGTGACGTCGCACACTCATGACGCAATACGCAGGCACCTCCCCTTACGGGATACAAGTACGTGATGAGGAAAGACGCTCTTTCTTTGCCGCGTTTACTGCGAGGTGAGGATGTTTCATGAGCTGTGGGGGCATTGGGAATCTGAACCCATCTACTCTGGGAAAGGCTGCAGCTCGGCTCCCACTCTCGGACCCCTTATCCTGTTTGTTCCCCAGCTCGGCAAGCGCCATATGAGCCTGGCGGGGCCTGATGCGAGTCCTGTTCTGGGCTTTTTGGCCTATTCCTGCCCCTCAGCCATGTCGGGATGGCGTCGCCCGAATAGGACTTAACAGGGTTGGGCTGAGCGGCACTTCCCCTGCTGGGTCTCGTAACCCTCGTTTTGGGGCTGCTCCTTACAGCCCGGGACGTACTGGGGCCCGCTGTCGGTCTCGTGTCCTATATCCTCTCCGGTACTTACGTCCGGCAGTCTCTGATATGAGTGGATCTCTGTGCTATGTAGTTTGGTGGAAAACAGGCCTTACGTCGGCCTCACCCCCAGTGTTTGTGTTTCAGAATGAAGACCATTCTCAGCAATCAGACTGTCGACATTCCAGAAAATGGTATGAGAGTTGATGTCTTTTTCTTACATCTTTACTAGACGTTTCAAGCATTGTGTGATCTGACTAGTGTGTTCTCTTCTAGTCGACATTACTCTGAAGGGACGCACAGTTATCGTGAAGGGCCCCAGAGGAACCCTGCGGAGGGACTTCAATCACATCAATGTAGAACTCAGTCTTCTTGGAAAGAAAAAAAAGAGGGTGAGGTTTTTTCTTTCTTCTGATAATTCAGTTGCTTGTTTGGAAGGTAGTTTATAACAGTATCACATTTGGTTGCTTTAACAATTTTCGAATTGGCCGGGCGCGGTGGCTCACGCCTGTAATCCCAGCACTCTGGGAGGCCAAGGTGGGCGGATCACCTGAGGTCTGGAGTTCAAGACCAGCCTGACCAACCCTGTGTTTAAAAAGAAAAAAAAAACAACAATTTTCGAATTGAGGTTTAGTGCTTTATTTAGTTTTAAATGTTATCCAGAATAGCAGCCGGTTTTGCGTTAGTGAAACTGAAAAACCAGATTCTGAACAGCAGATTATATAAAGCTCAAATGTAGTAGTGGTTATCAGTGGCACGTCTTAATGGTGTAGAAACTTGGCTTGGTTTTCCTCGTGATTGCTTTGTCAGAATCTTAGGAACCGGCAGTAGGTCTTTTAAACCTGATGATTTAATTTTCTAGAAGGGAAGTTTGTGACAACTTGTACAAAGTTTAACTGTTGGGAGGATTTATAGGTGGTTGGATTTTTCCAGTTGAAAACCATGTGCTTTGATTAGGATTAATTCTAGAATCTCAAAGTAATTCGGTAAGTGGTCTGCTCTCTTTTAAGCCTACATATTTCTGGAAAGAATACATTTTTTGTTCTGTTACAGCTCCGGGTTGACAAATGGTGGGGTAACAGAAAGGAACTGGCTACCGTTCGGACTATTTGTAGTCATGTACAGAACATGATCAAGGGTGTTACGCTGGTAAGCAGATGGATCAGACTTGTTTTGGAAAGGGAGGTTTCTCACCTGTGTTTTATGTATATAGCTTAAGTGTTTATTTCAGAGAGTGGGTTATGCATTTTGTTCGGTGTAATGCACGACCTCTAGAACTTGGCAAAAATAGGCATCTCCGGGTCTTTAAGATCAAGTGATACAGCTGAGAGTAAAGACCAGATGGGTACAACATGTTTGGCTTTTTGTTTTGTTTTTTTAAATCAAGACCGCGGTCTCGCTATTTTGCCCAGGCTGAACTCCTGAGCTCAAGCGATCCTCCCAGCTTGGCCTCCCATAATACTGGGATTGCAGGCCTGAGCTACCACGCATGGCTAGGTGGGTGCAACTTTTAAAAAGTAGGCTAATGGTGAATTTTCACACCTTCAAATTCTTTTTTTAAACAGGAAATCTGTAGTTGCAGTACATAGGACAGGCTTTGATTACTAGTCAAAAAGCACATCTCACCATCAGAACCCCTTGTTGAGATAGAAAAAGATGCAGTTTCTGAGTTTTCTCTCTGTTGCTGTAAATGTATGCCACTATTCTTTGCAGCCCACCGTTTCTCCCCTCAAGATAAAAAATTCATGCTGAAATGGTTTTCTTTGCATTATGCCTTCTAGAATGCACCTGATAATGGCAACCTCTACATCTATTATAAATCTGTTAAGATTCCCCCATCTGCCCTTGCTCCCAGACTAAGTTCCTTGAAGGCAGGGGGGCTGTCTTTGGCTTGATAGCCTCAATTCTTGCCATGTGGTGTACCTTAGTAACTCAGTAAATGTTAGTCCAATGTCTAAGATGAGGGCTTTGGGGTTCTCATTAAAAGAAATGAGCATTGTTTACTGGGGGCATATGGAATAGTGAAATAAATGCCTCTGTAAGGAACTTTACAGTCCACTGAATAGAAAAATGTTTGTAAGGCTTGGTTCAGGTGACAGAAAATCTTGACAATGAGTGTTACATTTTAAAATAAGGATAATCATAGAAAATTTAAAAACTATTAAAAAATATTCCTCAGCATTGCTAATAGCTTATTTATTTAACATAGGGCTTCCGTTACAAGATGAGGTCTGTGTATGCTCACTTCCCCATCAACGTCGTTATCCAGGAGAATGGGTCTCTTGTTGAAATCCGAAATTTCTTGGGTGAAAAATACATCCGCAGGGTTCGAATGAGACCAGGTATGTGCATACCCTTAGATAGAATTGAGACATTTTCCTTCATATTTTTTTCTCCTCCTCCATTTCCAGCCTCCTTCATACTTCTGTTGGCTGGTGTTCTGTGTTTGCTTTGAGTGAAACCGTATTTTAGAATTGTGTCTTGATTATGCTTACAACTGTTGGTGCTACTTGGGGGTTTATATTATTATATTGATTACAATAGCAGAAAGTTGATACATTGGAGTAGTTTGCAGTGGTGGTTGTATTTAATTGGCAAATGAGGTCTTAAAGACTTGATTTACAAAAGGGGTATATAATGGTGTATATTTATGGAGCGCAGTGTGGTTTCAATACATGTATATTCCGTGGAATGACCAAATCAGGCTAATTAACATATTCATAACTCTACTACTTCATGGTAAGAACCTATAAAATCTAAAGAAAACCACATGAATAGTGGTTAATAGCTTAGCTTCAATTTTAGCTCTCACTATCCACATTGGACAAATCATCTCTCTGTAGCTTAAGATTGTAAACATCTTAGATTAAATGAGTTACAGTTAAAAAACATAACAGTGCACACATAGTACATAGTAAACACTGTAGATTTAAAAAATTTTACAGCTTAGTGCTTTTTATTTATTCGAGACATGGTCTTGCTCTGTTGCCCAGGCTGGAGTGCAATGGCCAGATCTCAGCTCACTGCAGCCGCCACCTCCTGTGTGCAGGTGTTTCTCCCACCTCAGCCTCCCCACTAGCTGGGACTATAGGTGCAAATTTTTTGTAGAGGTGGGGTCTTGCTATGTTGTCCAGGCTGATCTGGTACTCGTAGACTCAAGCAATTCTTCCACCCTGGCCTTTTAAGGTGCATCTGGTTCGGCCTGTTGATGCATTTTTGTTCCATTGGGGTGGGGAGGGGTGGGAAGAAGGGAGATTATTAGTATCAAATTAATGTCACTCCAAAAATATGCTATGATACTAGCTATGCTCAGCAACATTTAATGAGAACCCATATGTAAAAATAAACTAAGACTTGGTATAAAGCTTTGTACAACTAAATCCTGCTATTTCAATATCTTAATTGAATCACTGAAGGAGTAATGACCATGGGACTGTGATTTATTCAAGTAGGAACAAAAAATTATGGTACAACTAAGGCAGGTGCTGTAAAACCAAAATCTTAAGAAAGGTTCATGTCTGGGTGCAGTGGCTCACACTGGTAATCAAAAGTTCATTTGGTGCATGGAGTTTTACATGGAATCAATTAGTGCCTCTGCAATTTAAATATTTTTTGCACAGATCTGGTTTTGTATTGATGCTATGCAAATACCCTCTGCTTTTAGGTGTTGCTTGTTCAGTATCTCAGGCCCAGAAAGATGAATTAATCCTTGAAGGAAATGATATTGAGCTTGTTTCAAATTCAGGTTTGTATGTTTACTGTGTCTAATTATGCCTACAAGTTTTCATTTGATTAGCTTTTTAAATTATGAAAATAAGTAACATTCTGAAATTGTAAGTAGAGCATATAATGAAATTCTTTCTTTTTAAGATTGGTTAGGCTGATGTATTAATTGCTTTATCTTCATTCCTGTAGCGGCTTTGATTCAGCAAGCTACAACAGTTAAAAACAAGGATATCCGGAAATTTTTGGATGGTATCTATGTCTCTGAAAAAGGAACTGTTCAGCAGGCTGATGAGTAAGACCTTAGAGGTAGGTTCTTGTAGTTTTATTACTGCTTTTGTTGAATAAATGTCTGAATTTACTGAAAGACTTAAACCAGAGTTGTTGTAATGGAAAATGGAGAGTTAAGGATTCTGGAACACAGTAAATTTGACAGAATAAGAGATGGAATTGGCATGCATTTTACTATGTGTATAGTTTACTATGAATAAGTCATAGTCTTGAAGTATGTTTTAGATTGTTTAGCATAGCACCAAAAAAAAGGTTAGTACTTTTCTGGGCAGGGGCATTGATAGGAATTAACAGATATTTTTGTTTCTTTTTACAGTTGTCCAGCTGCAGAAACAAGATGCCTATCATAGCTAAGACCTACTTGTGATATTTAAATGATACAATAAAAGACCTATTAATTTGGAAGTTTTTCTTAAACTGGTTATCCTTTTTTTAGCTAGTTTTTCTCCCTCATGGAACAAGGAGAATCTGGTTCATGAAGGAATAGCAAGTAAATATTTTAGGCAAGAGGAATATTGTTCCAGTGACAGGCAAACATAAGGCCATTCATCATTGCATACAGAACTTTGGGAATTCCCTGAAGGTATCTAAATTTGCTGAGGCATGAATTTGAATATTTGGTAAGGCAGGTTGTTGTAGTCACTTTTGAAAAAACAGCTGAGGAGTGGAACAAAGTTATACAGCATCAGTAAGAACTGGAAGGTGCATTTGCTTTGGTTCATGGTCTCAGTAATCTTGTCCTTTACCCTACCTCCGCCATTTACTTACAAACCCTAGAACTTGTTTTTAAAAATTGGTAACCCTTCCATAATCTCTTAATTCCATAATCTCTTAATTCCATGTGTCACACTTTAAATATGGTATGAGACCACCATAACTAGACTTAGGTCAATATGGTGACTGTCCTCCCCACCCCCAACCCTTCCTGAATTCTACATCTCATTTGATGGAAGCTAATTTCTCAGGCAAAATTCAACATTCATCCTTGATCAAATGCATCAGGAAAACATAAGTATCTTCATTGTAAGGTACATTCAGATACTTCATCAGAAAAATTAACTAAAAGGAGAGCCATAGCAACCAGTTGGAATGTGTGTATCTAGGATCTTACAAGTTCTTGCTCAGTTGTCCAGGCTGGAATACAGTGCCATAGTCATAGCTCTGTAACTTCAGACTCCTGGACTCAAGTGATGCTCCTGCCTGCCTCAGCCTCCTTAGTAGCTAGAGGTACAGGCAGGCACTGTCAAATCTGTTTTGTTTTTTTGTTTTTAGTGTAGATGGGGTTTCATATTGCCCAGGCTGGTCTTGAACTGGCTTTAGGGGTTCCTCCCACTTTGCCTCCCAAAGGGCTGGGACTACAGGTGTGGGCCACCATGCCCTATAAATCTTAGATCTTGATTCAAGTGCACCAACTGAATATATGCTGTTCAGGAATTTGATGACTATGTATTTAGGTTTTTAAGAAATGGGAGGAAATGGTAAATCTAGGACTTGCTCAGAAATAATCTGGGATGGGGTTGTAGGCAGTGAATGAGATCAACATGAAAGAAGGTCACATTCCCTGAAAGGTTGGGAAGTAAGGTTTGTTATATACAAATTTCTTATAATGTAGAAGATGAAGCAACCTGTGTTTCACCTGGATTGCTGTGGCAGTCTTAACTGGTCGTCTTCCATTATTTTCAGCATCAACCAGGGTACTGATTTTGAAATGGATTATAGCACGTTTCAAATCCTGCAACGGGTTGTTTTTCCCTTTTTTCTTTTTAAAATAGCTTCCCCATTGCACCTGCAGCTGATTTTAAACCCAATTTTTCTGACTTCTGCACTATAGCTGAATTGACCTGGCTATTCCTTGATACCAAACACTCTGCCATTAAGCCTTTAAGTTGTCTTTTTCCTTTGGAATGCTCTCAGCTGAGCTGTGTGGCTAACTTGCTTACCTTCAGGTCTATTCAGTGAATCCTGCCTTGACCACACTATTAAAAATGGTGGCACCTCCTTTAGCTTGTCCTACTGTCTCCTTACCCTTCTCCACTTGTTTTTGTTTATAGCATTTACAAATCTAATATTGATAGTTTGCCTTGTTGTGTATTGATTATTTGCTTTTTCCTGCTAGAATGTAACCTTCAGAAGGATGTAATTTTGTACTCTTTCTTTTTTTTTTTGAGGCGGGGTCTTGCTCCATAGCCCAAGCTGGAGTGCAGTCACACAATTTTGGCTCACTGTGGCCTCCACCTCTCGGGTCCCTATTCAAGCACTTCCCCTGCCTCAGGCTCCCAAGTAGCTGGGATTACAGGAACACGCCACCATATCCAGCTAATGTTTGTATTTTTAGTAAAGATGGGATTTCACCATGTTAACCAGGCTGGTTTTGAACTCCTGACCTCGTGATCCGCCTGCCTTGGCCTCCCAGAGTGCTGGGATTAGCAGATGTGAGCCACCACGCCCAGCCTGATTTTTTTTTTTTAAATAACTAACTTAGGTATAATAAATGAGCATAGTTGTCCTCCAGGGAAAACTTCTTCCTTCTGTGTCTACTGTGGATAAGCACTTGTGCACTGTTTTTGTAAGTTTTAGATGTAAGTGTCCGCATACTTTCGAGATGGGATCTTTGTCAGCCAGGTTGAAGTACAGTGGCTAGATCTTGGCTCACTGCAACCTCTGCCTCCCAGGCTTAAGCTGTCCTCCCACCTCAGCCTTCTGTGTAGGCAGGACCACAAGTATGTGCTACCATGCCTGGCTAATTTTTTATAGAGACAGGGTTTTGCCATGTTGCCCTAGCTGGTCTCAATCTCCTGGAGTTAAGCAATCCCCACACCCCCACCCCCAAAGTGCTGGGGTTATAGGTGTGAGCCATCACACCGGGGCCACAGTTTTTAAGAAAACATACCCAGAAGTAACATACCAAGTTGGTACACAACTAGGCAGAAAGGGGTTCAGGGGAGGCAGTCTTGGGGCAGAGCCCATTTACAATGCCAAACACATTCACGTTCGACAGTTCTTGAAATTGACTAGATTGTTAGTTGAATACAAGTAGTCAGCATGAACTAGTTTATTTGGAATAAATTACATTGAAAATTAAACATGTCACAATGTGCTGGTCTCATTTTCCAGAGGCTCCTTAAATACCATAGTTGTGCTATTTCCAGGTTATATTGAATATACAATAGAAACAAGTTAGATTTTTCACAACACAGCTCAGAAAAGCTTAAACTCCGAAGATCTTATCTATTTGCTCCTTTCAAGAGCGATCAACAGTTTCTGGTCGGCCTTTGATAGTTTTTAGATGAGTTTATGATAAACCTGAATATTTAGTATGAAAGCATGAACCAGATTAAATGGTAAACCTAATTTGCCTGTGGTTAAAAAAAATTTAAGGGTTTTTGGATTCTTGTGCGATGACGGCTTAAAAACTGATAATTCCCAAGTTGCAGAGAAGGAGGACTCAGTACTGGGTGAGGAACTTTATTATTTGGGGGAGTTCATTATTTGGGGGAGTTTAAAGAACATGCTTTAAGCATAAGTTTGTTTTTTTTTTTTGAGACGGAGTTTCACTCGTTACCCAGGCTGGCCAGTGGCTCGATCTCGGCTCACCACAACCTCCGCCTCCTGGGTTCAAGCAATTCTCCTGCCTCAGCCTCCCAAGTAGCTGGGACTACAGGCACATGCCACCATGCCCAGCTAATTTTTGTATTTCTAGTAGAGTCAGAGTTTCACTATGTTGACCAGGATGGTCTCGATCTCTTGACCTTGTGATCCACCTGCCTTGGCCTCCCAAAGTGCTGGGATTACAGGCGTGAGCCACCGCGCCCCACCTAAGCACAAGCTCTTAATGTGAAAAAGACAAATAGTGAAGATTAATGGATTTGTGAACTGTGAGTACGAGATACTTTAATCAAAGGCCAGTAACATAGAAAGCAAAACTTGAAAGATAAATACCAAGTTTTTATTTCTGTGGCTGACTGCATTTTTTTTTTTTTTTCAAGACATTAATGTTAAAGAGAGGTTAATGAGTTGCCCAGTTGACACTAAGAATTTTCACTGGAGTTCTTAGGTCAGGATGAGTCAATGTAGTACAAAGGGGAAAAAACACAGCCAAGTGATTCTTTTAAATGATTTGGTGATTGTATATAGTTAGTGTAATAAAACAGAATTGACTAGTTGTATGCATAACCTTAGGCACATAGTTCTCAGAGGGAAATATTAATATTTAAAAATTCCTTGTAAATGATACCTCAAAACTGCCAAGTTTGGGGTAGTGGGTGCAGCTGGGGGCAAGGAGACTAGAGAAGAGTAAAGCAGAATTTTACGTTTCTGTTTGGCAGGCCAAATAGCAAACTGATTTCTCGTCAGGTTTGTATTTACCTCAATTGACTAATTGTATTTTTTCTTTACAGTATCCTGGAAACTTGTTCGTTAGCAATTAGAATTTCAATTGGGTACTGAATTTAGCCTCAGACATAGGTGGACCTAGACTATAATCAAAACTGCCTTAATTTAATCAGGCTTTATAACAGAACATTTCCTGTGACTGTTAAGGTCTAAGTTGCTGGTGTGAGCAAACAGGGACTAGTTACTGTGTGCAGTGGGTGTGAAATGTTGACTAACAGAATAGGTATAAATAGGTGCATATTTAAGTTTTCTTTCTCGATTGTTTAAAGTACACTGAACAAGTCTCAAGGATAGATTTCATTTCCCAAAATGTCAAATTATCCAAGTTCAGTTCTAGTAATTTACTTAACCCTAGCCCAAAAGGGTGCTACATAAAACTCATGCAGACCATCAGCATTCTGAATTGTTGCTATGCTTGCAAGTATAGCAACTTTCTTATATTCACAGAATTGTGTCTAACTTTCCTTCATCCTGTGATCTTTCCATGAGATGACTTTTGGAAATTACGTTTTTTTTTTTTTTCTTTTCTTTCTTTTTTTTTTTTTTTGAGAGACAGAGTCTTGCTCTGTCATCCAGGCTAGAGTGCAATGGTGTGATCTCAGCTCACTGCAACTTCCACCTCCTGGCTTCAAGCATTTCTCCTGCCTTAGCCTTCCTAGTAGCTGGGATTACAGGAGGTGCCCGTCACCACGCCTGGCTAATTTTTGTATTTTTAGTAGAGATGGGGTTTTGCCATGTTGGCCAGGCTGGTCTCGAACTCCTGACCCTGGGTGATATGCCCACCTTGGCCTCCCAAAGTGCTGGGATTACAGGCGTGAACCACCATCACGCCCAGCTGGAAACTGTTATTTTTTAAAATTTATTTTATTTTTTTGAGACGGAGTCTCGCTCTGTTGCCAGGTGCCAGGCTGGAGTGCAGTGGTGTGATCTTGGCTTACTGCAACCTCTGCCTCCTGGGTTGAAGCAATTCCCCTGCCTCAGCCTCCTGAGTAGCTGGGACTACAGGTGCACACCACCACACCCAGCTAATTTTTGTATTTTTAGTAGAGAGGGGGTTTCACCATGTTGGCCAGGATGGTCTCGATCTCTTGACCTCGTGATCTGCCCACCTTGGCCTCCTATCACTGACTATTCAGCTTAAAGAAGAGTGTTAAATCTCTGCTAAAGAATCTAACAAAACAAAGTTTTGCTTTTTTTTTTTTTTTTTTTTTTTTTTGAGACAGTCTCAATGTTGCCCAGGTGAGTGGAATGGCCTGATTTCAGCTCACTGTACCCTCCGCCTCCTGGGTTCAAGCAATTATCCTGCCTCAGCCCGCCAAGTAGCTTGGATTACAGGCACCTGTCACCACACCTGGCTAATTTTTGTATTTTTGGTAGAGACAGGGTTTCATAATGTTGGCCAAGCTGGTCTCGAACTTCTCACCACAGGTGATCTGCCCGCCTTGGCCTTCCAAAGTGCTGGGATTACAGGTGTGAGCTACCATGCCCAACCCGAAGTTTCACTTTTAAAAAATAATTTATTGTACCACGAGTAGCTATTGGTAGAGATGAAAGCTAGAGCAGAATGACGGAATACAGTTCATCAAACTTCAAGAAGCAATGTATCATGTAATCTTCATCGCTTACTGTCAGGATGAAGCCTTTATCTTTATATCCAAGAACTGAATTCACCGGCGTCAACACCTAAGGGGAAGTTTGAACCATGCAGTGGAGACATTGATTGTCATCACCTTGGTTACAGCTGTATCTCCTCCGGTCTTTCTATAATACAGGTGTATCTCCTGTAAGTTACCAGCATATGGAACTGGAATGAATTTTTAAACTGTCTATCATGCAGACAAGATCAGTTTAGCTAAGAACTCTCTTGTGCTCTTTCTTTAATGGTATGTGTTGTAAGTTCTTTGCTTTCCAAAACTTTCTTCTCTTTTGCCTGTGAAAAATGGTAATTAATAAGAGTAGAACCAGGGTGGAGAAGAAGCAACAACCTAAGAATATCAGTGGTTTCTGTGCAAGGAATAAGCAGACAGTGCACTCTGTGTTTCTTTGCGTCTGATTGCATCTAGAAGTACTGTTCTCAGAAGGGAAGCCACTGCTGCTGATCACTTTGTTGTAAAACTGTATTGAGGATTTAGCTTTAAAATCAGATGTGAAGAATCCAAATCTGGGTTTAGATTTCTCTTCAGTCAGTTTGAAAGCATAATAGCCTTTGATTCTGACTTTATCAATGAGGTATGCTGAAAAATATCAAATTAACATTAATCACAAATGGACTATGAAATATCTTTGAATAAGAATTTAGTTTTCATTGAAACAAGCTAAAATTATGCCCATAAAAGTGGTGATTTTTATTAGAGGTTTTTTTTTTTGACATTCTTTTATGATCTATGTAAAGGATAAGGTGAAAATGTATATAATAATAAAGTCTAAAAGAAATTTGTAGTAAAACTTTGATCCATTAATAATCCAAAAACTCTTGGAGTAAAAAGCAAATTTAAGCAGAGCCATGAAGGTTGAAACTTTCGTTTGAGGGGTCACAAGCAGAAAGATGTTGCCTATTTGGCCTGCTTCAGATGTGCTCTTGGTGCAGCACAGGAATCTGGTTTCTCCCACTCACTTTCGCTTGCTTAGGCTACCATGATGTGATTATTTCACATTGCATGACTGTATCTAGACATTTCATGTACTCCATAAATATATACACCTACTGTTTACCCACAATTTTTTTAAAAAAGCCTAGCAAGCATGCTGAAAATAAGTAATCCAAAATAGATGACAATGTTTATCTTGGGGAGTGAGATTTCAGGTGATTTTTAAAAAACTTTTCTCCACGTGCCCAGTTTTCTCTAATGGGTGTGTATTACTTTTATGACTTAAAAATTTTTTCAAAAATCCCGTAGTCCAGTTTTCAGAACAAAATTCAATTGACTGGACTTGGGTGCCACAAATCCGATGTTGTCAGGCACCAACCTGCTCCGCTCATTCTTTGTTCATGTCAGGTAACAGAAATCTCGCTGTACCCAGTGTCTGAAGGGGCCCCGCCCTTACCTTTCAGCACCTCCTGGAGGTACTTCTCCAGGTAGTACTTCCGGAGCCTGTCATCCTCCAGAGCCTGGTCGTCGATGCCGCTGGCTGTGATGTAAATGTCCATATCGCCGTAGTTCCTCCTGACCCACCGCAGCAGCTTGCGCGCCCCCCAGGGAATCACAGCCAGACGCGTGGGGGAGCTCAGGCGGGTGATGTCCTGCAGAAACTGGATGTCCCTGTCCGAGTCATAGCGGCTGCCGGCCAGCTGCTGGTGCATCACGAACCTGGTGGTGAAGTGGTTTAGCGCGCAGAAGTCGATCGCGCCCTTGAGCAGCCTTCTCTTGGCGTCTGTGAGGCGCGGCAGCGCAGAGCTGGAAAGCCCCTGCCGGTGCTTGGAGGCGATGTACTCCCTCATGGCAGCGGGGTAGTCCCCGGTCTTGAAGAGCGGCTCGGCGAACCAGGCGATCTCGAACTGCAGGAAGCGCTCGGCCGCCGTCCAGTGCGAGTCGGCGTAGGGGTTGGCGGGTTCTGCCCAGTCCGCGTGAAGCGACAGCGACACGGCACCGCGCTGGGACGGCCTGAACTCCCGGTCGTAGAGGTGCCAGGCCAGGGCGTGGGCCACTAGCAGGTTGTGCGCCGCCCCGTAGGTGTCGTTGCCAGAGCGGTTGTAGATGTCGCTTAGCCGGTTAGGCTCATTGATGGTGATCCAGAGCTTCACCAGGTCCCCCAGCTCCTGGAAGCACAGCCCTGCGTAGGCCTGGAAGGCCTCCGCTGTCCATGGGTTCAGCCACCCTCCGCCGTGCAGCAGAGGGGCGGGGAGGCCTAGGTGGGCATGGGTCGGATAGTACAGGGTGACCATCGCGGAGATGCCGAGCTTCAGCCCCTCAGTGACCACGCACCTGTAGTACCGCAGGGCCTGTCGGTTCACCACTGACAGGTTGCCAGTGGGAAGGACTGAGGCCCAATCCAGAGCAAACCGGTAGTGGGTGACTTTCATCATTGCCAACATCTTAAGTTGTTTTTTGATGTTCACAAAATCTGTGCATTGCGCGGGTCGTGTTTTCAGCCTCACCCCTTCCACTCGGTGCAGCAGTCTGTTGCCAGTGGCGTTCCACACGTACAGGTGAGGATCGCTGAACTGTGGGGACGAAGCCACAGACTCGGGCTGCGAAAAACAAGCTCATTCAGGTCAGGCATGCGCTGGCAGACAGAGGATCCTAGCATATGCGGTTTGCGAGGCCTGATCTTTTTCTGCTTCTCACTGACCACAGAAGAGATAAACGAGGCATGTGCCCTTCATATGGACCTGGCTGCTCTGGCTGTTCTGGTGATGTCAGAGAGCAAAGGCCTGATGGAACAGCCTCTCTTCCAGCTTCCCCGCTCTGTTTTGTATTGTATTGTATTGTTTTGTTTTTGTTTTTGAGATGGAGTCTCTTTCTGTCACCCATGCTGGAGTGCAGTGGTGCCATCTCGGCTCACTGCAACCTCTGCCTCCCAGGTTCAAGTGATTCTCCTGCTTCAGCCTTCCAAGTAGCTGAAATTACAGGCATGTGCCACCATGCCCCGCTAATATTTTTGTGTTTTTAGTAGAGATGGGGTTTCACCATGTTGGCCAGGCTGGTCTGGAATCCTGACCTCGAGTGATCTTCCCACCTCGACCTCCCAAAGTGCTGGCATAACAGGGGTGAGCCACCTTGCCAGGCCTCTTCCAGCCCTTGAAATCTCCCAGGGAGACCAGAAAACAGGAGGAGCCACACCCAGGCCCTGGCTTGGAAAACAAATTGTTTGAGAAAACATTGGGAAGCCATTTTCCAGTTCATTTGACTTTAAACCCCAGGTTATATGGTGGGGTTTGATGTGATTCTGTTCAAATGCATCAGGAAATTGGCTTGGTACCCTCAGTTAAAAGCAATTACAAAAGATAGATTCTAAACCCTGCCATAAATAGAAGACAAAGTTGAAATTCTAGTTGACTCCAGGCACAATTCCTAAAAGAGGCTGGTGAGATAGGGTAAGCAATGATTCCTTGCATTTGCTGAATGCAGCTCTCTAATTTCTATTTTAAAAGTCCAAGTGATACCACATTCGCGTCCATCATGTCTCCCCACCCACGTGCCTGTGAGAACATAGCATTGATTCATCCAACAGAATGCTGACACATTTTCTGTGCGAGGTGTTTGGGTTATGGGTGGAAAGGACGGTAGAATACCCCTAGAAACCCCAAGGTTGACACTTGGATCTGATAGTGTCTCATTCCCTGTCTCTCCACGAAGGAGAGAGCCCTGGACTCCAGTTTTAGTTCTGCCCTTTTGAAACTCAGGCTTGGCAACTATATAGTGATGGAGTAATCTCACCCACCTCACAGGTGTGCTGTGAGGGTGACTCTGGGAAAGTGCTCTGGCAACTCTAACGCACTATGCAAACACAATGTAGTCATGACTTGCGTTTCATTTTCCCTAGTGGCAATAATTGCCTACTAGGCCCTTGAGTCGAAATTAAAACAAAGCCCTTGACTTAAAAACATTTCCAAATTCAGGATTAATAAGGGAAAATAAAAGTTCTGTACTTGTTTTAAAGTTCATTTTTTCCCCTCATGACTGAATTTAAATACGCCAGGAAAAAACAATAATTAACCTTTGGTAAATATTTTCCCTCTAATTGTTTTTTCGTGTGTCATCTTTCATAGTTTAATTACAAAACCATATCACTGCCCATTTGCCATCTGCCAACCAGTTATCTAGAACATTAAACTAAGAGAACACTGATCATGTAAGCATGAAGTTAAATCTGTATATAATTTATTTGAGTAAAATCTTCCTAGCCTAGATGGCCAGTTTCAGTGTTTTGAAAACTCAGAACATCATGGTAGTGAAGGATGTTTATAAAAGGCAGTCTTGCTATCGGGCAAGGCAAAATCAAATGAAAATATGTCTTACGTTAAAAACCTTTAGAAAACATTAGTCTTAGCAAATGTGTATGATTAATCTGCTAAGAGATTAATTTTCTAGTTAAAGATGATGCACCCCAATCCCAACCCCAGCTCCCAGAGCTTGTGTCTAAAATCCTATTCCCCACCAAAAGGACCCTGTACTCCTTGGAGAAATGGCTTTTTCCAAGAGAAGAAAGATGAAGCTAGGGCATCTTTTGCCAGAAAATAAGGAAGTGCTTAAAAACTGAAAAGAAAATGTAGAAAAGACAGGAACAGCTTGAGGGTTCCTGTCAAAAGAATCCAGGTTCCTATCAAAAGAATCCAGCTAATAAATGTAGAGGGAATAATCTGATTACTACAAAGTAATAATTAAGGCAAGGTTCATGAATGAATGTTTAAACCACTGAGTGAAATGTTGAGGAATAGGATATTCACAGAGTCCCAAGTATCAACATAAGATTACTTCTTTTTTTTTGAGGGGAAGTCTCTCTCTGTCACCCAGGCTGGAGTGCAATGCTGTGATCTTGGCTCTAACTGCACCCTTCGCCTCTGAGGTTCCACCTATGCAACAAAAGCAAAACTCCATCTCAGAAAAAAAAAAAATTAAAATTAGCTGGTGTGGTGGCGCACGGCTGTAATCCCAGCTACTTGAGAGGCTGAGGCAGGACAATCACTTGAACCCAGGAGGCAGAGGTTGCAGTGAACTGAGATTGCACCATTGCACTCCAGCCTGGGCAATGGAATGAGACTCTGTCTCAAAAAAAAAACACAAAGAACAGTCAATAGTGTGGTACTGTAAAGTCCTAAAGCATTGTGGTTGGAAGACAGACCTAGGTAACCTGGGCAAGTTATGTAACCTCCCTAAACTTCAGTTTCCTTGCCTGTAAGATGGGGGATTTAAGATTAAGTAGGTTGGATGCAGTGGCTTGCACCTGTAATACCAGTACTTTGGGAGGCTGAGGCAGGATGTTTGTTTGAGCCCCGGAGTTCCAGACCAGTCTGGTCAACGTAGTGAGACTCTGTCTGTACAAAAAATTAAAAAATTAGCTGTGCATGGTGAGGTGAACCTGTAGTCCCAGATGAAAGCTGAGGTAGGAGTATCACTTGAGGCCAGGAGGTCGAGGCTACAGTGAGCTGTGATTGTGCCACAGCACTCCAGCCTGGGTGACAGAGCAAGATCCTGTCTCAAAAAAAAAAAAAAAGGTGAAGCATAGAGAATGTGCATACATAGAGCAGTTAAATCATTGTGCATCTGGAAGCTTAAAGACAGTATGTTGTTTTTTATTTTTATTTTTATTTTATTTTATTTTATAAAGACAGGGTTTCACCATGTTGGTCAGGCTGGTCTTGAATTCTCGACCTCAGGTGATCCACCCGCCTTGTCCTCCAAAGTGCTTGGATTACAGGAGTGAGCCACCACGCCCGGCCTAAAGACAGTATGTTAGCAGTTCTGCCAGCACTTGTTATCTGAGCAAGTTGATAGGTTTTACTTTCCTCCCCTATAAAATGAAAAATTTGGAATGAGAGGTCTCTGAGGTCTCACCTGGCTCTAAAAGGTGATTTCTTGATTTCCAGGTAGTGTAGATAATAATAACAATGGCCAGGTGCAGTGACTCATGCCTGTCTGTAATCCCAGTACTTTGGGAGGCCGAGGAGGACAGATCACGAGGTCAGGAGATTGAGACCATCCTGCCTAACATGGTGAAACCCCGTCTCTACTAAAACACAAAAAATTAGCCAGGCGTGGTGGCAGGCACCTGTAGTCCCAGCTACAGGAGGCTGAGGCAGGGGAATGGCTTGAACCCGGGAGACAGAGATTGTAGTGAGCCAAGATTGTGCCACTGCTTTCCAGCCTGGTGACAGTACTAGTCTCTATCTCAAAAAAAAAAAAAAAATAAATAAATAAATAAATAACTAAAAAGTGGTCTTATTTATTCACCTGGTTCTAAGAGATGAGCACCTGGTATGTGCCCAGCCCTTCTCTAGTGAGGCATATAACAGACATCAAAGCCCCAGACATCTCTGCTCTCATGAAGCTCGCATTCTAGTTGGGGAAGACAGGTGTTAAATATGAAAAATATGGAAAGTGCATATTATGTTAGGTGGTGGCGAGTGCACTATAGAAAAGCAGGAAAGGAGGATGAGAAGTGATAGGAGAATGATTTCTGGAGTGGAGGGAAGCCTTACGGAGAAGGTGACATTTGAAGAAACAGCTGAAGGTGGTGAGGAATGAGATGTGGGGAGGCTCCACTGGGATATGGAGACTTCATAAGGCAAATTACCCAACTCTCTGAAACAGCAAGAATCAATTAAACAAGGCTTTTGGCCGGGCGCAGTGGCTCACGCCTGTAATCCCAGCACTTTGGGAGGCCGAGGCGGGTGGATCACGAGGTCAAGAGATCGACACCATCCTGGTCAACATGGTGAAACCCCGTCTCTACTAAAAATATAAAAATTAGCTGGGCATGGTGGCACGTGCCTGTGGTCCCAGCTACTCGGGAGGCTGAGGCAGGAGAATTGCTTGAACCCAGGAGGCGGAGGTTGCGGTGAGCCGAGATTGTGCCATTGCACTCCAGCCTGGGTAACAAGAGCGAAACTCCGTCTCCAAAAAATAAAAAATAAATAAATAAACAAGGCTTTTGGCAAAACAAAAATCTAAAAACAAATGTCCTACCATTTTGACATTACTATTATAACAAAAACCTCACACAGAAATGACAGTAAATTCCCGCTAGACTGTATGCTTCTTGAGGGCAGCCTCTTGACCTGTCCATCTCCATCATCAACTATGAGTTCTGGCCCATGAAAGGCTCTCAGCATTTATTTCCTTCTTTTTCTCACTTCTCTTTTCCCAGCTCTCCTTCATAACCCCAAACAATTGTGGTATTTGATATTGTCACACCTATCTCTTAGCTGTCATTGAGTAAATGAAATAGTGTGTGCTGTTTGCCCCAGTTTATGGTTAATTTGGAAGTAACCACCTACCTTAAGAACAGATTCAGTGACACCCCAGGAGAAGTCACAGGGAAACTGACCCTGCACATCTGGCGTGGACTCTTTTAAAGAAAAACCATTTTCTCGTATGATCTGTTTGTAGTAATGTGCTGAAGACTTAGGTTTCCGCTCTTTCTGTTTACTATTAAAATCCACATAAAATAATCCTCGGCGGATGTTGTAAGTATCGTGCCATTCAAAACCATCCAGGAGAGACCAGGCAGTATAACCAAACACTTGGATTTTGTCTAACCTTATTGCTGCACAGAAAAAAGAAAGGAGAGATGTTCAGAAGCCTAAACATTCTAATTCGTGTTTACAATTTCACTAACGTGCCAGAGGACAGCATATCGTAAAACCAACCTTTTCCCTAATTTTCAGGTCTGCTGTATCAAATAGAAAATTCATGTTTGTACTTCAAAGATGGCAATTATTTTCATCCAGACTGGTACCCCGATTCTCCCCACTCCCACTTGGAACAAGTGAATGTCACAGTTAAAGGATCACATTTTAAATATTCCTGGCTGGGTATGGTGGCTCATGCCTGTAATCCAGCACTACGGGAGGATCACAAGGTCAGGAGTTCGAGACCAGCCTGGCCAACAGAGTGAAACCCTGTCTCTACTAAAAATACAAAACTTAGCTCAGCGTGGTGGCAGGTGCCTGCATTCCCAGCTACTTGGGAGGCCGAGGCAGGAGAATCGTGTGAACCTGAGAGGTGGAGGTTGTGGTGAGCTGAGACCATGCCACTGCACTCCAGCCTGGGCTACAGAGTGAGACTCTGTCTCAAAAAAAAAAAAAAAAAAAATTCCTGAAACTTGGTGTGCAAATCTGTGTCAGCGGGCATGGTAATTTCCAGAGCTCTTTGGGACCAATGCAGATGTCTGCCCGTGACGAAGAGTTTCTTATTTCAAGTTTGAGTTGGTTCTTGTTTGTGGATAAGCTACCCATTCTAGGAAACTATCCTTCAAGGAGTTAAAAAAAATCTGCTTTTAGAATGAACATAAGTGAATGTAGACATAAGGAGGTAAAAGAAGAAAAGTGATGTAAGAGAATGGGAACTGGCTGGGCTGAGGAGCTTACCCTACTGTGCTCCAGGCAGCATGCTATTGGGCAAGTTTCTTGGCCTCAGTTTCCTCATTTGTAAACAGAAAAGATTGGAAAATAGAATCTCTAAGGACTTGTCTAGGTTTAAAACTCTGATTCAATAACTTGTAGGAATTGTGTAAAAATGAAATACGAAAATCAACAGGCTGGGCACAGTGGCTCACGCCTGTAATCCCAGCACTTTGGGAGGCTGAGGCGGGTGGATCACCTGAGGTCAGGAGTTCGAGATCAGCCTGGCCAACATGGCGAAACCCCGTCTCTACTAAAAATACAAAAATTAGCTGGCAATAGTGGTGGGCACCTGTAATCCCAGTTACTTGGGAGGCTGAGGCAGGAGAATCACTTGAAGCCAGGAGGCAGAGTTTGGAGTGAGCTGAGATCACACCATTGCACACCAGCCTGGGCAACAAGAATGAAACTCTATCTCAAAAAAAAAGAAAAAAAGAAAAAAAAAAAGAAAATCAACAGCAGCAGTTCAAATGACTACTCAAATTAACCATGAATCCTTTTTTCTTTCTTAAAAGATTTCACTTCTCTCGTAGAAATGCCTCCTCATCTCCGCATTTTTGAGATTTTATCACTGACATTTTTTTCCTAAAATGAGGAAATTCCAGGCCAAGAGTTTCCAAGAAGATAAATACGTTCAACAGGCCCTGGTTCCTGTCCATAGCTGTTGCAGAGTCTTCAGGAGAGGTAGAATAGTAACACCTGGGAAATGGACATCCCTCCTGCCCACGTGCATGGCATTTGACCCAGACCCCATAGGCAGAGCCCTCGGCCTCGGCCCCCATGTGCATGGCCCGTAGCTGGGCATGGCTTGGTTCGATGCTGCTCCTTCCTGCAACTTGGGGGCGGCAGGGGCTTGCTGTCACTCAGGACCCTCCCTGAAGGCTCTCTTCAGCAGCACCTGGGATTTTCCTTCTGTTCTGTGACTTCTAAAGAGAGCAACAGAATTTTAGAAAGATCCGCAGAGAATTCCTTTATATGACAGTGAAACAGAGCCCAGCTCCAGGGAACAGAACCATCGTAACCTGAGCTTGTCTTCTGCTCCCTTGTTTCTATCAGCCACCTGTAGATGTCACTACTTCAGTAATAGAAAAGGAGTGAGAGGCTAGGTGGGGGCCAGAAGTCTCAGGGAGCAATAGAAACAACTCATTTTGTCTTCAGACCTTTTCATTATATGGTCATGTAATACAGTATAAAGATCACTATTTCAAGAAAAACTTTCAACATCTTAGAATAAAGTACTACTATTAGGAAACTTTAAGCAAATCTCTTAAAAAAAAAAATATATATATATATATATATTTTTTTTTTTTTTAAAGACGGTGTTTCACCATGTTGGTCAGGCTGGTCTTGAACTCCCAACCTCAGGTGATCCACCCGCCTTGGCCTCCAAAGTGCTTGGATTACAGGCGTGAGCCACCACGCCCGGCCGCAAATCTCTTTTAGTATGGTGTCCTTTGTAAATAATGAAACAGCATCTTCCTGCCAATTAAGGATGTAGCTCTAGTCTGAAAGGATTCTGTTCTCAAACTTCCATTTAAAAAAGGACGTGGGAATAACGTAAAAAAGTGCTCTCAACATTCGACAATACAATGGCTGAGCACGGTGGCTCACGCCTGTAATCCCAGCACTTTGGGAGGCCGAGGCAGGTGGATCACCTAAGGTCAGGAGTTTTGAGGCCAGCCTGGCCAACATGGTGAAACCCCATCTCTACTAAAAATACAAAACTTAGTTGGGTGTGGTGGCAGGCACCTATAATCCCAACTACTCAGTGGGCTGAGGCAGGAGAATCGCTTGAACTCGGGAGGCAGAGGTTGCAGTGAGCAGAGATTATGCTGTTGTGCTACAGCCTGGGCCACAGAGAGAGAGAGAGAAAAAAAGACAATACAAAAGCCCAGGCCGGGCATGATGGCTCATGCCTGTAATCCCAGGACTTTGGGAGGCCGAGGTGGGCACATCACTTGAGGTCCGGAGTTTGAGACCAGCCTGGTCAACATGGTGAAACCCCCATCTCTACCGAAAATACAAAAATTAGCTGGGCATGGTGGCACATGCCTGTAATCCCAGCCACTCGGGAGGCTGAGGCAGGAGAATCACTTGAACTCAGGAGACAGAGGTTGCAGTGAGCTGAGATGGTGCCACTGCACTCCAGCCTGGGCGACAAAGTCAGACTCCATTAAAAAAAAGAAAAAGCCCAACAATGATAGTTATATATTCAAAGGTGACTTTAAATATCCTGCAAGTTTTCAGAATTTTAAAAAAATTAAGCAAGTCTACAACCAACCTTGAAGCACCTGGCTGAGGAAATTCTTCATCATGTAGATGGCCGTGGTGTCTTCTGTTTTCACGTGACTGTCCGTGAACCAGCCATTCTCAGCAATCAAGATTCGAGGGTTGTCGTATTCCAGTTTAATCCAGTTCAGCACTTCTCTTAAATTGAGTGAAACATTTTGCCCCATTTTATCCATGGTGTTTAGGGGCTTGAAGTTGTTGGGTCCAAAAGAAAAGGCAAAGAAATCAGCTGTGCCTCTCACCTCATTCTTCTCTGCTTCAGAGAAAAGGGGTAGAATGGAGAGCAACCGCTTTTTCATCCCCTCCGGATAGTCACCATCCCCGTGGATAGGGCTGGCAAACCATCCAAGCACAGAAACCATGGATTGTTGACATTTGGCTATATCCGTCATGTTTTCCGACTGGTTTGGCTCAATCCAGTGAGATCCCAACGTGATGGATAACCAACCATTCTGATGTGGGCGGAAATGTGTGTTGTAATTATGCCAAACTTTTGAATGAGCCTAAAAGAAGAAAATAGTATTGATCTTTATTGTCCTCACTTACAAGGGCTGTAACATGGCTGGTAAATGGTCTTTTCATGAATAAAATTAATGCAGCATGAGTGATTCGGAGGAAAGCTGCCAGGGAAGCTCTGATGACTTCAAAGTCTGTTCTCTATGCCCCTAGTGCTTCCAGCCTAAAACTTCTGCTACAGGAGAGCTGGAGGCTGGCGGGAAGCCTAGTCTGGGTCTTACTTCTCCTCTGCCTGGCTTCCTTCCTGAGCCCTCTTGGGGTAGGATGTAGGGTTTCCTCCTCTGCATAAGAAGACACAGAGCAGTGATTTTTTATTTTTTATTTTTTTGAGACGGAGTTTTGCTCTTGTTGCCCAGGCTGGAGTTGCGATGGCGCGTTCTCCGCTCACTCACTGCAACCTCCGCTTCCTGGATCCAGGGGATTCTCCTGCCTTAGCCTCCCGAATAGGTAGGATTACAGGTGTCTACCACCATGCCCGGCTAATTTTTGTATTTTTAGTAGAGACGGGGTTTCACCATGTTGGCCAGGCTGGTCTCGAACTCCTAACCTCAGTGATTCACCCATATCGGTCTCCCAGAGTGCTGGGATTACAGGCGTGAGCCACTGAGCCTGGCCTAATTTTTGTATTTTTTTGTAGAGATGGGGTTTTATCATATCGGTCAGGCTGGTCTCGAACTCCTGACCTCAGGCGATCCATCCTTCTCGGCCTCCCAGAGTGTTGGGATTATAGGCATGAACCACCATGCCTGGCCCAGAGCAGTGATCGATCTTTCACCATTCTATGAAATCTCCCTTTGGTCCTAATTTAGAAGTCCAGGACAGCACAGGCTCTGAATCCTATAAATGAGTAATAACAGAGCCCACCTCCTAGGGATGTTGTGAGGATTGAGTGAATTAACATATGTAAACAGCTTTGGAATCATGCCTGGTACAGAGTAAGCGCTATATAAGCCTTAGCTATTATTGCTATGATTATTAAAGGGTGGTCGGCACCACCCACAGCAGAAGACCAATGGAAAGAGTGTGAGCTTTGGGGTCAGCACATCTAGGCTTGAAATGTATGTACTTATTGTGTAACCTTAGGCAAGTCACTTAACCTTTCTGAAACCTCCTAGTATTCTCAGTTGTAGAATGAGGTTAGTAACAACAGTATCCACCCGGTGCAGTGGCTCACACCTGTAATCCCAGCACTTTGGGTGGGCGGATCACCTGAGGTTGGGAGTTTGAGACTACTCTGGCCAACATGGTGAAACCCTATCTCCACTAAAAATACAAAAATTAGCTGGGCGTGGTGGCAGGCACCTGTAATCCCAGCTACTGGGAGGCTGAGGCAGGAGAACTGCTTGAATCTGGGAGGTGGAGGTTGCAATGAGCAGAGATTGTGCCATTGCTCTCCAGCCTGGGTGACAAGAGCAAAACTCTGTTTAAAAAAAAAAATCTTCTGTAAGGTTGATGTCAGATTTATATGCATGAAGTAAGTAGCATAGAATAGACCACATAGGAGGTACTGCCAAAAGGTGGACGTTATTATTATTGGTCCACCCGGAGCTTGCATTTCCAGTTGTGCTCTCTTATAACACAGCCCCGTGATGGGTTTCTGGTCCATTTCATATTATAGATACTTCCTGAGCACGCACTTCAGTGCCTGGCTTGCCCTGCCCTGAGAGGGTGAGACAGATGGCACAGGAACTTACCCTCAGAAAGTGTTGTAGCAGGAAAATAAGGACGCAGCATGTGAAAGAGAAACATAAACGGCATAAAATAGGACATTAAATAAATTAAAAAAAAAAAAAAAGCCAGAAGCCATGGCTCAGCTAGCAGTCACAGCCATAACTGAAGGTGCAAACATTAAGGACTCCAGTTAAGGACTCCATGCCAGTTAAATGCCAAGGCCACTTCTGTGTTCCAGCTAGCTGTGGAACTGTCCTTCATCTGTGTCGGAGCCACTCTCTTCCCCTCAGCATTTCACTTGCTTGTCTCTTGACATCTCTCCCCTGGTCTCTCAATTTCTCCGCTATTTGAGTGTTTCTTTTTTTTCTTTGAGACAGAGTCTCGCTCTGTCACCCAGGCTGGAGTGCAGTGGCACCATCTCAGCTCACTCAACCTCTACCTCTTGGGTTCAAGTGAACGTCGTACCTCAGCCTCCCTGGTAGCTGGGACTACAGGCAAATGCCACCACGCCTGGCTAATTTTCGTATTATTAGCAGAGATAGGGATCCACCATGTTGACCAGGCTAGTCTCAAACTCCTGACCTCAGGTGATCCACCCGCCTCGGCTTCCTGGGATTACAGGCATGAGCCACAGGGCCTGGCCTCCACTATTTGCGTGTTTCTAAAACGAATGCACAAACCTGTTATCTTTCACACACAGAGCCAGCTTTCAGTTTTGTTCTGTAGCTTTTCCCTTGCTCACTGGAGATGTTTTATATCAGGATAAACTGCCTGAAACTGCCTTTTTGTAGGTCAAAGACAATCAAATATGAACAATGGATTCAAACCAGATAGATCCTGTGGACCCTGAAAATGTTCCATAAACCCTGTTAGATGGGGAAAAATAGGCATTGAGGTAAGGGGTTAGGATTCTGAAATGTGCCATCCTGCTTTATGCAAGAAAAACTAATTAAAATAATTTCCTGAAAGATTTTCTGGAGGAATAGATGCCTTGAGGTATACCTCTGTCTACCTGTCCTTACTCAATTTTCATTGGAAGATTCTGGTACCATTTAGCACCCAGGTGTTCCCAAGGATCCTTAAGAACGCTTTCCTCTTGGTCAGTTGGGTGGCTCACACCTGTAATCCCAACACTTTGGGAGGCCAAGGTGGGAGGATCACTTGAGCTCAAGAACTCGAGATCAGCTTGGGCAACCTGGCAAAACCCCACCTCTACAAAAAAACAAAAATTAGCCCGGCGTGGTGGTGCATGCCTGTAGTCCCAGCTACTCAGGAGGCTGAGGTGGGAGGATCATTTGAACGAGGGAGGTGGAGGTTGCGGTGAGATCACACCACTGCACTTCAGCCTGGGCAACAGAGTGACACCCTGACTCAAGAAAAACAAACAAACAACTTTCCTGCTGGGCGCAGTGGCTCACACCTGTAATCCTATCACTGGGAGGTTGAGTTGGGTGGATCTCTTGAGGTCAGGAGTTCGAGACCAGCCTGGCCAACATGGCGAAACCCTGTCTCTACTAAAGAAATACAAAAGTTAGTTGGGCGTGGTGGTGTGGTGCTCATCTGTAATCCCAGCTACTCAAGAGGCTGAGGCAGGAGAAAAGCTTGAACCTGGGAGGTGGAGGTTGCAGTGAGCTGAGATTGAGCCTGGCTGGGTGACAGAACGAGACACTCCTGCCTGGGTGACAGAATGAGACTTTGTCTTAAAAAAAAAAAAAAAAAAGAAAAACTTTCCTTTTAGAGAAGTGTTCAGAATGTAGCCTCCTTCCTTGTCTCCAACCTGAGATTGCAACTGCTGGAGGAAATCACAGGAGAGCCTGGGACAGACACTACCTTAAATGGTTTCAGCTAGTTTTTCTGGTTTTTCTGGGGCTAGAATCACAGTAGAAAGTCTTGAGAACCACTTTTTTTTTTTTTTTCCTGATTAGAAACAAAAGCAGTCATACATTACTAGGATTCAAAGGAGGGCATTCTTCGCTTTTTTCTAACCAGTCACTTAATCCCTTGTAGCCTTAGAGCTACCATCCATAGAAGACCCAGTGACCAGCACCTCCCTCCAGGGCTGTTGTACACCTCTCTATGCAAGCTGGAAAGCACTGAGCACATGTAGGATTCTGAGCCATAAATTAGTTGCTTTGCAAATTTAGTGTCCTGCCTTTGCAGACACTAAATTTCAGTGATTATATGAAAGATGACCTAAGTTGTGATACAAATCTTGTATACATCAGCCTTAGAATGAGGAACAGTAGAGCTCAGAAGACATGTCTTTGCAATAGCTTTCCGTGCATGTTTTCTGGATAGGCGTATGCGTGTGTTCAAGGTGATCTTCATGTTCCACAGTGTCTCTTTCACCTTTGCTGCTATTTGCATAGGCTATCAAGATATCTAGGGTTATCTTTGCTCTGGGCTGAAGACAGCCTCTTCATTCTCCTGTAGAGAATGTGGGGGAGGTCCTCTGTGCAGTACTTTTGGTTATAACCTGATCCTGTTTGCCAGGTAACAAGGTAAAAAGTTTTGCTTCGAGATCGTGAGTTTGCCATATCCATCTATGTGTGTTCTTTGGTCGGACACACATAAAAGAGATCTGTTGGGAAAATTAAAATGGGGTTAGTAGGGGAGCGCGACCTGGGCTCTGCCAACTTGCACAACAGCCGTTCTACAATTTTCCAAGGTCACCCTCTAACTTGTACAAGGCCAGCTACCTTTGTAATGATTGATTTAAGAGAGCTTCAACCTTTGTTCTTTAGATTCAGTAGCTTAAAGGGAAAGTCAGCTTCTTTTTTTTTGGAGCCAGCTATCAGGGCCTAATGTCATTGAGAGACAGCCAGGACTTAATAGCTCATTCTGTTTCCTCCTGCAATCTAATGTGGCAGCATTTCTTTGATGCCCCCGTGAGTCCAGACTCAGATCAATTCTGTGGATGATAGAAAACAAGTAAGATAGCAGGCACAACTTTAGACACAGATGAAGAGGGGATTAGGAGGCAGAGGGAGACAGGATGGGACACTGTTGGAAAGCTGGGTTGAAGACAGATAAGCAACCCTAACGCATCACACCGATGTATTCAATGTCAAAAGTTCCATTTCCAAATCTGTGCATTATTTTAGTCACATTTTGGCTGAAATATCTTCATGTGTACTGTAAAAGTGCCTGTTGTTAAAGCTATTTAATAAATTATCAAGTAACAACAGTTCGAGAAAGTTTATTTAAAAATTCCATATGCATAACAAAATATGTTTATATTTCTGTGTTCCCACCCAGGCCCTCCAAATATATTTCCCAGCTAAAATCACTTTAAGGCTGAGTGCGGTGGTTCACACCTATAATTCCAGCACTTTGGGAGGCAGAGGAGGGCAGGATCACCTGAGGTCAGGAGTTCGAGACCAGTCTGGCCAACATGGTGAAACCCCATTTCTACTAAAAAATACGAAAATTATCTGGGCATGGTGGCAGCCACTTGTAATCACAGCTACTCAGGAGGCTGAGGAAGGAGAATCACTTGAGCCCTGGAAGTCAGGGGCTGCAGTGAGCTGAGATCATGCCACTGCACTCCAGCCTGGGAGACAAGAGCAAAACTCCATATTGAAATAATTAAACAAATAAATAAATAATTAAAAATAAAAAAAAATCACTTTAAACATTTTCCATGTTGTTTTTGGATTTCAGAATATCTTAGTATAACAATTCACTGATTTGATGAAATATGATTTACTTAGTCATCTCTTTTGGTAAAAATTTCTTTTTCTTTTTTCTTTCTTTTTTTGAGATGGAGTTTCACTCTAGTTGCCCAGGCTGGAGTGCAATGGTGTGATCTCGGCTCACTACAACCCCCACCTCCCTGGTTCAAGTGATTCTCCTGCCTCAGCCTCTGGAGTAGCTGGGATTACAGGCATGCACACCACCACGCCTGGCTAATTTTGTATTTTTAGTAGAGACGAGATTTCATCATGTTGGTCAGGCTGGTCTCGAACTCCTGTCCTCAGGTGATCAGCCCGCCTCAGCCTCCCAAAGTGCTGGGATTATAGGCGTGAGCCGCCCATGCCTGGCAAAAATTTATTTTTCTTAATTCCTTTGTTATTTCTCTTTTTCTGCCATAAATGTTTCGATAACTAACTTTGGACATATATCTTGTAATTTATTTGAACCGTTTCCTTTCATTAATCCCAGGAATGGACTACTTATTTCTAAAATTGTTCTAAATATTCCCAAATCCCTTTCCATACATTTTGTCCATTGGTGTGTATTCTCTGGCCATCTAACACAAAACACTAATGGCTCTGTTGGGGGATAAATGGTATTTGAGAATGGTATAAAGGTGCTACTTAACTGGGCGAGGTGGCTCACACCTATAATCCCAGCACTTTGGGAGGCCGAGGCAGGTGGATCACGAGGTCAAGAGATCGAGACCATTCTGGTCAACATAGTGAAACCCTGTCTCTACTAAAAATACAAAAATTAGCTGGGTGTAGTGGTGCGCACCTGTAATCCCAGCTACTTGGGAGGCTGAGGCAGAAGAAGGGCTTGAACCCAGGAGGCGGAGTTTGCTGTGAGTGGAGATTGAACCACTGCACTCCAGCCTGGTGACAGAGCAAGACTCTGTCTCAAAAAAAAAAAAAAAAAAAAAAAGTGCTACTCATTTACCTGGTACTATAGGGGAAATAACATTGGTCTTGAAAGCAGGAGACCTGGGCTCTTGTATTAGCTCTGCTGACTCATTAGTTTTATTATCTTGGACAGATCATTTCACTATCAGAGACCTGTTTCTCCCTTCATTCTACTGAGCTAAAAATAAATACCCTAGAGAATTGTTGTGCAGATCAAATGAGGTAATAATATCTGTGAAGACCCTGTGAAAATGACACAAATGTAAATCTGAAGTACTTCGAAAGAGCAAGCTGAAAATAATTTAACTTGCTGTAGAAAATCATGATGGAAACTGTGAACGTGAAGAGCATTCTGCAAATAGCTCCTAAGCTCTTACCTCTCAAGGCTCATGACTGAACATGTTTGCCTTCATTTATTGTTTGCAGCTTATTGAGTTTTACTCATTGTCCTTTTGGAATTAATTTCAATTTGATTCATTTTCATCTACTCAATTCTTCTTTATATGGGTATCAAGTTGATTTTTTTTTTTTTTTAGGGGGACGAAGTCTCCCTCTGTCACCCAGGCTGGAGTGCAGTGGCATGATCTTGGCTCACTGCAGGCTCTGCCTCCTGGGTTCAAGCGATTCTCCTGCCTCAGCCTCCTGAGTAGCTGGGACTACAGGTGCCTGTTACCATGCCTGGCTAATTTTTGTATTTTTAGTAGAGACAGGGTTTCGCCATGTTTGCCAGGCTGATCTTGAACTCCTGAGCTCAAGTGATCCACCCACCTCGGCCTCCAAAAGTGCTGGGATTACAGGCATGAGCCACTGTGCCTGGCCTCAAGTTGATTTTTCGTTTATTTTTTGTTTTGTAAAGACAGCTTCTCACTATGTTGCCTAGGCTGGTATCGGACTCCTGGCCTCAAGCGATCCTTCAGCCTTAGCCTCTGTCTCTGTGCCCAGCCTACTATCAAGTTTTTTGTTAATTACAAATGCTGCTCTTCCAGATCGTTTAACATTCATTTATTCATCTATGCTGCAGTTTACAAATATTTATTGGATGTGGTGGCTCACATCTGTACTCCAGCACTTTGGGAGACCAAGCTGGGAGGATCATTTGAGGTCAGGAGTTTAAGACTAGTCTGGGCAATATAGTGAGACTCTTTTTCTCTATTAAAAATTAAGAAAATTAGCCAGGCATGGTGGCATGCCTGTAGAGTCCCAGCTACTCAGGGGGCTGAGGTGGAAGGGTTAATTGAGCACAGGAAGTTGAGGCTGCAGTGAGCTATGATCATGCCACTGAACTCCAGCCCAGGCAACAGAGCAAGACCCTGTCTCTAAAAAAAAAAAAAAAAAAAAAAAAAAAATTATTGGTTGCTTGATAAGGTATGTGACCTTTTTACTGTTTATTGCTAAAAACTTATGTGACAATTATTTATTTAATTATATTATGTGACTATTTTTAGAAGAGTTTTTGGCAATCTTGAAACTCTCTTGGAAACAATATTTTACCTTTGCTATTCTTAGGAAAGAATTTAAATATTAACAAAAGTTACCCCTTTTCATAAAGAAAATATTTACCAACCTATTTTTAATGGTCCAAATTCATGGTATTTTTTTTTTTTTTTTTAAGACAGGAGTCTTGTTCTGTCACCCAGCTGGTGTGCAATGGTGCAATCTCGGCTCATTGCAACCTTGGCCTCCCTGGTTCAAGCCATTCTCCTGCCTCAGCCTCCCAAGAAGCTGGGACTATAAGTGTGCACCATCACACCTGGCTAATTTTTGTATTTTTAGTAGAGATGGGGTTTTGGCATGTTGGCCAGGCTGGTCTCAAACTCCTGACCTCAAGTGATCCACCCACCTTGGCCTCTGAAAGTGCTGACATTACAGGCATGAGCCACTGTGCCCAGCCCAAATTCATATTTTCTATAGTTGAAATAACTCAGTATTATACTTTAATGAATTTTCCCTTATTTTTTAAAATCATTATATTTTCAAATTATTCTGGCCAGGTTTGGTAGCTCATGACTATAATCCTAGCACTTTGGGAGGCCAAGGAGGAAGAATTGCTTGAGCCCAGCAGTTTGAGACCAGCCTAGGCAACATGGCAAAAACCCATGTCTACAAAAAATACAAAAATTAGCTGGGCATAGTGGCGTATGCCTGTAGCCCCAGCTACTCAAGAGGCTGAGGTGGGAGGATTGCTTGAGTCCAGCAGGTCAAGGCTGCAGTGAGCTGTGTTTGAGCCGTGTTCATACCACTGCACTCCAGTCTGGGTGGCAGAGCAAGGTCTTGTCTTAAAAAAAAAAAATTATCCTAACAAATTATTGATTGTTCTCAGTTTGTATTGTTTCAGAATTTTCATGAAGGAATGTAAAAACTAAACTCTAACATGTTTGTTCCTTTTTAAAAAAATTTATTTGTTTATATTTTTTATTTTTTGTGTTGGAGTTTCACTCTTGTTGCCCAGGCTGGAGTGCAATGGCTTGATCTGGGCTCACCGCAACCTCCACCTCCCAGGTTCAAGCAATTCTCCTGTCTCAGCCTCCTGAGGAGATGGGATTATAGGTGCCCACCACCACGCCCAGCTAATTTTTGTATTTTTAGTAGAGACAGGTTTCACTATGTTGGTCAGGCTAGTCTTGAACTCCTGGCCTCGTGATCTGCCTGCCTCGGCCTCCCAAAGTGCTGGATTTGTTCCTTTAAAACAAGTGTCCTGTTATAGAATTCTGATTTCAATGACAATATTACTAAATTAAACTAGTGGCTGAGCCAGAATCTATACCTGGAAACACAAAAGGAAAAAAGTCTAGAATAAAATTCATAATTTGATTAAATGAGGCATCTGATTTCCCTCTATTAGAAATTCAAAGCAATCAATATTAGTAAATTAGTGCTGTAGGGAAGTTCTCTTTGCTGGAGGAGAGCATTTGCATGCCATCTTTCTAGAGGGTGTAATGATATTTAAGGCTTTCTGTTAGTGATCCTGATAGTAATTTTTTCATGCAAAAGGACCATATCTCATGGTATATATAACTGAAGCTAAAATGGCCTGGGTCGGTGACTTGAAACCTTTCTTCAGGATTTAGGAATACAGATAGTCAGTATAAAAACCACCATGAAGGCCAGGCACTGTGGCTCTCACCTGTAATCTAGAACTTTGTGGGGCTGAATCGAGTGGATCACCTGAGGTCAAGCAGTTCTCCTGTGCTGGCCTCCCAAAGTACCTGAGCTACTGTACCTGGCCAAATACTTACTTTTGTACTGATTTTTGTCTACATTAAAAAAATTATTTCTTTGAGGTGGTGTCCCACTCTGTCACCAGACTGGAGTGCAGTGGCACCATCTTGACTCACTGCAACCTCCGCCTCCCGATTCAACTGATTCTTCTGCCTCAGCCTCTGTAGTAGCTGGGACAAGCGTGTACCACCACGCCTGGCTAATTTTTTTATATTTTAGTAGAGATGGGGTTTCACCATTTTGGCCAGGATGGTCTCTATCTCTTGACCTTGTGATCCACCTGCCTCAGCCTCCCAAAGTGCTGGGATCACAGGTGTGAGCCACTGCGCCCAGCCAATTTTTTTTCTATGTTTAAAAAAGAATCCCTCCCCCTATTGTAAAAGTCTCAGGCTCGTGCATTATGGCTCCACACCAGGCCTATTAGCTTCTTGAGGGCAGAGACTGACTGTATCTACTGTGTTCACAGTTGTCCACACAGATGTCCAGGGAGGGCCTGGCCGAGAAGATTTGTTGAGTGAATGCCCACGATGGATCAGCTAGTTTGTTGGTTACTTGGCGTACACTGTTGATAATACAGCTTCTGCAAGGCAAGTCTTATTTTTCTCATTTTAGAAAAGAAATTGAAGTTTACAGTTGCAGAGCTGGGCTTTGAACCCACTTTAATACACTAGCCTGCTTTCTTTGTGTCCTGCCAGTTCTAAATTTTGAAGTTGTTGGGGAAAGACCATTCGACATATTGTTTTAAAATTCTATTTTCTCTCTGCTGTACTTGGTTATTAAAAGAGCTAAATAGTCCCAGAATGAGGGTACCACATTCCACAATTGTATAATGAGAGAAAAATACCTATATATCTTTGGAATTCAGTATCATCTAGAGAGGTCATGGAGGACTTGTCAGCAAATATAGGGTGTTCAGAAAACCATTAGTTGTGCCTAGCACAGCACTTCTATGTGTAACATTTTTGTGTAATTCTCTGTGCACCTCTCTCCTAAAACCAGTAATGTTGGCGTTGGATTATTTTCCTCACTGATGTCAGAGGCTAAGGAATCCCTCAGAGACCACCCACTGTGCTGGACTGTCTTCCCTGTGAATGGTGATCTTTACACCATTGTAAATATTAGACTGAAGTCAGGCGCAGTGGCTCACGCCTGTAATCCCAGCACTTTGGGAGGCTATGATGGATGGATCACTTGAGGTCAGGAGTTCGAGACCAGCCTGGCCAACATGGTGAAACCCCGTCTCTACTAAAAACACAAAAATCAGCTGGGTGTGGTGGCTCATGCCTGTAATCTCAGCACTTTGGGGGGCCAAGGTGGGTGGATCACAAGGTAAGGAGATCGAGACCATTATGGCTAATACAGTGAAACCCTGTCTCTTAAAAAACAACAACAACAACAAAAAAAAACAAACTCAGCCAGGCATGGTGGGACATGCCTGTAGTCCCAGCTATTCTACTCGGGAGGCTGAAGCAGGTGAATCGCTTGAACCCAGGAGGTGAAGGTTGCAGTGAGCCGAGATCACACCACTGCACTCCAGCCTGGGTGAGAGAGCAAGACTCTGTCTCAAAAAAAAAAAAAAAAAAAAAAAAAATTTAAACTGAAAGGGCAGAGATGCTTGTTTACATAGTATTTACAACAGCACGGCATTCAACCAAGTAATAATTAAATGGTTCTTAGAGATGAGTGATTTTCATAACTCAGTATAACAGAAGAATGATAGAATTAAGAGCCGTAGAAATTGAATAATATAAACAGTAATAAGAGCTAACACATATCTAGTACCAAATGTGCTGGACACTGTTCCAGGTGCTGTGTGTGTACTCTCTCATCTAACCCTCACTGAAATCCTGCGAGCTAGGTACTGTGATCATGCCCACTTAGAGGAGAGGAAACCAGGAGATGCAGAGGTTAGGTAACCTGTGCAAGGTGAATCAGGCACAGGCTGTATCGCCCCATGTGCTCTTGCCTGCCAATTAGAGGTAGAGTATGGACCTCAGAGATCATTTTGTTCAATTTTTAAAATTTTTATATTATAGATGAAGAAGCTGAACCTCCCTCTCCCCCAAATAAATGATCTGCCCAAGGTGTCAGTTAGTGGCAAAGCTAGAAGTAGAACTAAGTCCTTCAGCTTTCTAGTTCACCGTCATTTCAGGATATCATGCAAATTAAATTTTGTGCCTTTGAAACACACTTTTACACCATAGATCCACAGGGGATTGAACAGGCTGTGAAAATGCAAGGGGTATGTAACAGACATGTCATAAAACCAAGGGACAGTAGGCTGAGAAAGCCTCTAAGAAGCAGGCAGCCAGGCATGTGATTCCAACAATTTGGGAGGCCAAGGTGGGTGAATCATTTGAGGTCAGGAGTTCCAGACCATCCTAGCCAACATGGTGAAACCCCGTCTCTACTAAAAATGCAAAAATTAGCTGGGTGATAGTGGCACATGTCTGTAATCCCAGCTACTTGAGAGGCTGAGGCAGGAGAATTGCTTGAGCCTGGAAAGCGGAGGTTACGGTGAGCTGATCGCCACTTAGCTCCAGTCTGGTCGACTAAGTGAGACCCTTTTTTTTTTTTTGATGGAGTCTCGTTCTGTTGCCCAGGCTGGGATCTCAGCTCACAGCAACCTCCACCTCCCAGATTCAAGCAATTCTCCTGCCTCAACCTCTGGAGTAGCTGGGATTATAAGCATGGGCCACCAAGCCCAGCTAATTTTTTTTTGCATTTTTAGTAGAGATGGGGTTTTACCATGTTGGCCAGGCTGGTCTCGAACTCCTGACCTTGAGTGATCTGCCCACCTCGGCCTCCTAAACTGCTGGGACTACAGGCATGAGCCACCGTGCTCGGCCAGAGTCATAGTTTTGATTATGCCTGCATCCTGCTTCACCTCCTGGGGCGCCCCTCGGAACTGAAAATGGAGAACTCAAACGGAGAATTCATCAGTATTACCTTATGTTTCATTCTGTTCATTACACAAAGTTATATATATTAGCAAAAACATGTTTAGATAAGCCATTTTTATTTGTCTAAGTTTCCTTCATCCTCTGGCTATTATTTTATCCCTTTTGACACTCTTCATCCATTTACTTTGATTATTCACGTCTACAAACATTTATTTAACAAATACAAGGCACTGTAATAGACATTTAGAAAACAAGGTAGCCCCTGCCTTCGGGTGACCTGTGATGTCTAACAGGAGAAAATACAGAAATGAGTGATTGATATAAAAATAGTATGCTTTTACATTTTGATTATTCAGAAGTAACTGAAACTAAATGTAATAGTATGATTCAAAAATCACTATATATATAGGTATATGTTTATGTGTACATATATATAGAAAAAAAATGGGACATTGAACAGATTGCTAGCAGTGGTTACTTCCGTGGTGTGGGGTTAGGGAGTAAGGAAAAAGAGAACCTTTATTTTTAACAATGTCTTTCTATATTGTTGAATGTTTTGCAATACAAATGTATTATTTTTGTAATTTAAAAAAGTTGGATTGGGCATGGTCGTTCATGCCTGTAATCCCAGCACTTTGGAAGGCTGAAGTGGGAGGATCATTTGAACCCAGGAGTTCAAGATCAGTCTGGGCAACAAGAGCCAGACCTTGTCTCTACAAAAAGTAAAAATGTTAGCTGGGGGTGCCTGTAGTCCCAGCTACTCGGGAGGCTGAGGCAAGAGGATCGCTTGAGTCCAGGAAGTTGAGGCTGCAGTGAGCCATGATCATGCTACTGCACTCCAGCCTGGGCAACAGAATAAGACCCCATCTCAGAAAAAAAAAAAAAGTCAAGGGTATTGGTTGAAATAGTTCCTGTCAGTGACTTGAACTGTTCTATGCTCTCACTCTTCAGCTTCCCCCCACTTCCAAAATTCTCAAAGGAAAAAACAGACTTAAATGTAAAGTTCAGCTACTCTGAATTTCATTCTATATTAAGGAATATTTTGTCCTCTATAATAATACATTGATGTTCAAAACAATGGAAGGAGGAATCATGGATTATACATAATTAACATGAAAGAAAAACCTGTAACAGTAGACCCTGCCCCTTTACTTAAGACTTTGGTCATGTAATCTCTGGTCAAGATATGACCCAAGCAATGAACTCCCCCAAATACTAAAAGATCCTGGCTTTCACCAACCTCAAGGTTATCCAAAAACATTTTCAAGTAACACTACTAGATCAACCAAGGATTACTTTAGTTACTTCTGTGATTCGCTCTTCACTGGCCAGTAAATTAGAAGGTTCTGGTCTATTCTCAGCTTCCCTACTATTTTTCAGCAGTGGAGTTGTTGTTAATGTTCAGTAGTTTTAATCACACCTTTTTGTTTTAAAATATATATATATATTTTTCCTTAGTTGAAGTGTTGCTTTGTCACTCAGGCTGGAGTGCGGTGGCACGATCTTGGCTCACTACAACCTTGGCCTCCCGGGTTCCTGCTTCAGCCTCCTGAGCAGCTGGGAGTACAGGCACCCAGCACTACGCCCAGCTAATTTTTTTTTTTGAGTTGGAGTCACTCTGTCGCCCAGGCTGGAGTGTAGTGGCGAGATCTTGGCTCACTGCAACTTCCACCTCTCGGGCTCAGATGATTCTCCTGCCTCAGTCTCCCAAGTAGCTGGGATTACAGGCACGCGCCACCATGCCCAGCTTATTTTTCTTGTATTTTTGAGACGGGGTTTCACTATGTCAGCCAGGCTGTTCTTGAACTCCTGACATCAAATGATCCACCCATTTGGGCCTCCCAAAGTGCTGGGATTACAGGTGTGAGCCACTGCACCCAGCCTGCAATAGGCTATTTTCTAATGCTGAGTTTTCTCAGCAAAACTTTTTATGTTATTAAATGACTTATTTTATACTATAAAGTCATGTAAAGTTCCCCCCAGTTCATAGTTTCATCATGTCCAGCTCTGTTTCCATTATTTAAAATATTTTATGGTCTCCATTTGGGTCTAATTTTCCATGTTATGAGAGTACTCGTAGCAAATCAAGCTGTTTAAATAGGATCACAATAATATTTTCTGAGCATTTATAATTACATTTATTTAAACTCTTGTTAATCATTTACCGAAGTATAACTTTTTCTGCTTAATGGTTAGAAAAAGCAAATATTGCTCTCTAGAATACCAGTTGTAGTCTAAAAATATTTTTTTTACAGGACTCATAACTAACAATGGTATTCTGGTTACGGAAACTCTCTTTGGCAATCTCCACAAGCAGTTTTCATAATGTATCAAACTTAGTTAAAAACATCTATAATAATAATAGTTTTAAAGTGTTTATTTCCTTTTTCTTTCTTTCTTCTTCTTTTTTTTTTTCTTAGAAACAGAGTCTCTAAAAAGGTGAGATGACAGTATAAAAAAAAAAGAGAGAGAAAAAGAAACAGAGTCTCGATCACCCAGGCTGGAGTGCAGTGAGTTGATCCTGGTTCCTTGCAACTTCTGCCTCCCAGGTTCAAGCAATTCTCCTGCCTCAGCCTCCCAAGTAGCTGAGATTTCAAGCTTGCACCGCTACACCCAGCTAACTTGTATTTTTAGTAGGTACAGGGTTTCACCATGTTGGCCAAGCTAATCTTGAACTCCTGACCTCAAGTAATCTGCCTGCCTCACCCTCCCAAAGTGCTGAGATTATAGGCGTGAGCCACCAAGCCTGGCCTGATCAGTATTTCTTTCTTTTTTTTTTTCAAATCAAGTTGACAGATGATCAGTATTTCTTATACTGTATTTTGTTAGAGGTGTCTTAGATTCTGATGGAGATGGGTTGGCATTATATGCTGGTACCATGCATTAGCTAATCATATGAAGAACTGTGCTAACTCTAAATAATATGGCCGGGTGCAGTTGCTCACACTTGTAATCCTAGCACTTTGGGAGGCCAAGGTGAACAGATTGCTTGAGGTCGGGAGTTCAAGACCAGCCTGGGCAACATGGGGAAACTCCATCTCTACTAAAAGCACAAAAATTAGTTGGCATGGTGGCTCACACCTGTAGTCTTAGCTACTCGGGAGGCTGAGGCAGGAGAATTGCTTGAATCCAGGAGGTGGAGGTTGCAGTGAGCGGCTATTGCCCCACTGCACCATTCCAGCATAGGGCGACAGAGCGAGACTCCTAAAAAAAAAAAAGATATTGTCAAAGGCATACATAAGTGATAGGATGCTAAATTTTGAGCAAATAATTACAATCATGGGAACAAATGAAAAACCCAGTTTTTGATATATGAGTCAGGGGACAAATGGTTCTACAGATTTCATGGACAAATTAAACACCCAGATAGATTGTTTTGGTCTTTTAATAAGCAAAGAGAAGTAAAATATCTGTTGAGACAGTATCAAAACAAGTGACAGACATGGAATTTGAAGCTGTAAATTGTTTTTTTCATTGAAGCAGGGCAGCTGATTTATGTCATCAGACCTTGCTAGCTTGGATTCACACAGACTAGACTTTAATTTTGGCTTTGATACTTATCTGCTATTGGGCAAATTTCTCTGGGCTTCAGTTTCATCAATTGTAAGTTGAGTTTCAGAACATCTACCTGCAGAGCTGATGTGGGAATTAAATGAGACAATATATTACAGGTAGCTGGTATGTTTGTGACATTACAGTATGTATGCAATACAAATTCTTTTTTTTTTTTTTTTTGAGACAAAGTCTTGCTCTGTTGCCCAGGCTGGAGTGCAGTGGCACGATCTAGGGTCACTGCAACCTCTACCTCCTTGGTTCCAGTGATTCTCCTGGCTCGGCCTCCTGAGTAGCTGGGATTATAGGTGCGTGCCACCATGCCCAGCTAATTTTTTTATGTTTTAATAGAGATGGGGTTTCACTGTGTTGGTCAAGCTGGTCTCGAACTCCTGACCTTGTGACCTGCCTACCTCAGCCTCCCAAAGTGCTGGGATTACAGGCATTAGCCACCGTGCCTGGCCCAAAAATTCTTTTAATAATAATTTAAAAGAATATGGTAGAATGTCAAAAAGTTACCCTTAATAATTGTCTCAATCTTTCACTTTAAGAATTCAGACTGTTCTCTGTTCTTTCTTAAAAAAAAAAACCATTTTTTTTAATGTGGGAGGGGAAAGTCGTGGAAGGCAGAAAATAATAGGTTTTGTTGTTTGTTTTAACCCTCTTTCTTCCATCCTTTGTTAAAAAAAAAAAGCTTGGCTACTTTTTCAGCTATAAGACTTAGCACAAATTAATCATGATATGTTATTGTTTTGAAACCCTACTTTACCAAGGGAGTTTTTAAAAATTCCTTTTTTTCAATGAAAGAAAATAATTTCAGATAATCCTTGAAGATTCTGCTCGTATATAACTAAGACAAGCTAAAAAGGCTACTAGTATTTCCATTTCAAAATATTACACTTCATCTTCAAGACATTGGTGGGGGATTGGGCAGAAGAGTGTTAAAAATGACATTTTGTTCAAACAACCATCTGTGATTGAGGCCCTGGTAAAAAGAAAAAAGAAAAAGAAAAAGACATTTTGTTTATTTAAATATGCCTAAGAAACACTGCAGCCTTCGTTGTGTTCAAGAAAGCAGTTACAGCAGTCTGTTGGCGAAGAAGGCTTAGCTATTAATCATGCGAATGGTGGCATTTTCACGGCTGTTTTTGCGGTTTTATTATTTACTTTTTGAGACAGAGTCTCACTCTGTCACCCAGGCTAGAGTCCGGTGGTGCCATAGTAGCTTTAACCTTGAATTCTTGGGCTTGATTCCCTCAGCCTCCCCAGTAGCTGAAACTACAGGCTCATGCCACGATGCCTGGCTGATTTTTATTTTTATTTTCTGTAGAGACTGAGGTCTTGCTATATTGCCTAAGCTGATCTTGAACTTCTGGACTCAAGTGATCCTCCTGCCTCAGCCTCTCAAAGTGTTGGGATTACAGGCATGAGTCATTGTGGCTGAGCCTTCATTTTGCAGTTTAAATACTAAATTTTATTTAAGAATTTCAACAGAGCCTTTAAGAAGATAACTATATGAAGATGGTTGTTTTGTTTTCTTTTATAAATTTTTTTTAGTTTCTGGTTGAAAAACGTCTTTTATTTTTAAATGTGAAATATTCTCTTTACCTTCTTATGTTACTTTATATTTTAATTATGAAAATTGTCATGATACTCAAAAATAGAAACAATAATATAATAAACCCTCATAAACACATCACTGAATTTTAATAGTCATCAAAATTCTGCAGCTTGGTTCAAGATGGGTTTTTAATGTCCAATATTTTAAAGAAACAGACTTATCTAATTGATTTGCATATTATGAAAAGAATGTTTATGCGTGTGTGTGTGTGTGTGTGTGTGTGCGCAATTCATTTTTTTGTTGTTGTTGCCAGTTTAAATCCTTTCTGGAACAAGGTAGATCTTCCTTAAATTGAAAGTAATCAATTTCATTATGCATTGAATGCCTAACACGTGTCTAGCATTGTGTGAGCTTCTGTGAAGGAATTATGCCAAGAAATGTTAAGACAAAGTTACTCAAATAAGTGGAAAAATGGGAAGAGATCCAGTTTTATCCCAGGCTCAGAAAAAGTTGGCGAGGCCTTGACCTAGAGTAGGGTTTCCTAACATATCTTATCCTGAAAGCCTCTTTCACAGTATTGGGCAATCTCTTAAACCCATGAGGAATTTAAAATATCATTTCATCATTTGTGTGTGGTAATAAAAAAATGTAAAAAGTGTTGACATATATTTTATTTTATATAAATATATTTTACTGAATGTTGTATTTTAAGCCTTTTTAAAATAAATTTAGAATATTCATAGAATAAATAAATATTTAAAATGCTAATAATACATACAGTAAATTTGGGCATTTTACTGTCTAATAAATAATGTACACCATTTAAATTATTTTCATTATGTAATAAGGAAAAGCATTCTATGAGTTAAATATTTTTAAAAAGTTATTTATTTTTTATTTTTTTAGAGCTGCAGTCTCCCTCTGTCACCCAGGCTGGAGTGCAGAGGCAGGATCACAGCTCACTGCAGCCTTGAACTCCTGAGCTCAAGCAACCCTCGTGCCTCGACCTCCCAAAGTGTTGAGAATATAGGCATGAGCCACTGCACCTGGCCTCAAAATATATTTCTAAAAGAAAAATATTTTAGTAAATAATAGTACATAATGATACTTAGAGATATATAGATATGTATACAAACAAAAAATCAGAGAAATAGAACACGAAGTGATACATAAAAAACCAAACTCTGGCCAGGTGCAATGGCTCACACCTGTAATCCCAGCACTTTGAGAGGCTGAGGCAGGTCTATCACCTGAGGCCCGGAGTTTCAAACCAGCCTGGCCAACATGATGAAACCCCATCTCTACTAAAAATACAAAAATTATCCGTGAGTGGTGGCCATGCCTATGATCCCAGCTTCTTGGGAGGCTGAGGCATGAGAATCACTCCTTCTCAAAAAAGAAGACAAATAAACCACTGCCCTGGTTTCACAACAAACTTTGTGGAACACAATGTTATAGCATCAAAAATGGCTAAAAATTGCTTATGTAACATTTTGTTTGAATTCTTAAATTTTGCTTTTTTTTTTCCTCCCCTGAGACGGAGTCTTGCTCTGTCACCCAGGCTGGAGTGCAGTGGCAAAATCTCGGCTCACTGCAAGCTCCACTTCCCAGGTTGAAGCCTCCCAAATAGCTGAGATTACAGGCACCTGCCATGGTGCCTGGCTAATTTTTGTATTTTTATTTTATTATTATTTTTTGAGATGAAGTCTTGCTCTGTCGCTCAGGCTTAAGTGCAGTGGCACGATCTCGGCTCACTGCAGCCTCTGTCTCCTGGGTTCAAGCGATTCCCCTGCCTCAGCCTCCTGAGTAGCTGAGATTATAGGCACCCGTCACCACGCTCAGCTAATTTTTGTATTATTAGTAGAGACAGCATTTCACTGTCTTGGCCAGGCTGGTCTTGAACTCCTGACCTTGTGATCCACCCGCTTCAGCCTCCCAAAGTGCTGGGATTACAGGCGTGAGACACTGCGCCTGGCTTAGACGGAGTCTTACTCTGTTGCCCAGACTAGAGTGCAGTGGCTCACTACCAGCTCACTGCAACCTCCACCTCCAGGGTTCAAGTGATTCTCCTGCCACAGCCTCTCGAGTAGCTGGGATTACAGGTGCCTACCACCATGCCCAGCTAATTTTTTTTTTTTTTAGTAGAAACAGGGTTTCATTATCTTGGCTAGACTGGTCTCAAACTCCTGACCTCATGATCCACCTGCCCCGGCCTTCCAAAGTGCAGAGATTACAGGTGTGAGCTACCGCACCTGGCCAAATTTCGCTTTTTTTTTTTTTTTTTTTGAGACACAGTCTTGCTCTGTCTCCAGGCGCCAGACTGGAGTACAGTGGCGCAATCTCGGCTCACTGCAACCTCCGCCTCCTGGGTTCAAGCAATTCTCTTGCCTCAGCCTCCTGAATAGCTGGGATTACAGGCGCGCGCCACCACGCCCAGCTAATTTTTGTATTTTTAGTAGAGATGGGGTTTCACCATGTTGGCCAGGATGGTCTCGATCTCCTGACCTTGTGATCTGCCCGCCTCGGCCTCCCAAAGTGCTGGGATTACCAAATTTCGCTTTTTAGAAAAGAACAAATTTTTTTTTTTTTTTTTTTTTAAAGACGGGGTTTCACCATGTTGATCAGGCTGGTCTTGAACTCCCAACCTCAGGTGATCCGCCCACCTTGGCCTCCAAAGTGCTTGGATTACAAGCGTGAGCCACCATGCCCGGCCTCAAAATTTTTTTAAAAAGTAAGTTTAGTGTTTTCTTCATGAATAACTAATGGTTAATATAAGAAAAATGGTTTGGGGGCAGCTCTTTCAAGTATTTCACAAATAAGGCAAAGGCAGGAGGGACAGTCTTTATTTTTGATATGTGAAAAGCCAAACTAGATGTAATTATGTTGATGATTAAATACATTTCCTCTTTTAACATTTTAAAAGCACTGTTTCTTTTCTAAAAACAGAATAGAGTGTACATTAATTTTGAATTTCTGTATGCAACTTATAGATCTGGTGAAGATCTCCTTGAGGCAATTGTGTAAAATAATCATTTTTATGCACCTCATAGTGGTTATATGTCAGTGTCCTTGTTCTTTGTGCCTCATGTCTTTTGAGACGGAGTCTCGCTCTGTTGCCCACTCTGGAGTGCAATGGCGAGAACTCGGCTCACTGCAACCTCCTCCTCCCGCGTTCAAGCAATTCTCCTGCCTCAGCCTCCTGAGTAGCTGGGACTACAGGTGCACTCCACCATGCCCAGCTATTTTTGGTAGAGACGGAGTTTCAGTATGTTGGCCAGGCTGGTCTCAAACTCCTGACCTCATGATCCGCCCACCTTGGCCTCCCAAAGTGTGGGGATTACAGGCATGAGCCCTGGGGCCTGGCCCGGTGTTTCATGTCTTTAACCAGTTGTCTGCTATAGAATAAGTCAGTGGTTTTCAAGAGTGGAGCGAGGGGGAGGAATTATGACTGCCTGGGGACACTTGGGTAGGTCTGGAGACATTTTTGGTTGTCACAACACTGAAAATGGGGGAGCTACTGCCTAGTGAGTAGAGTTCAGATGCTGCTAAACTCCTGCATTGCGCAGGACAGCCCACCAGAGCAAAGAATTATCTGAACACAAATGTCAATACTGACCAGGTTTGAGAAATCTTTGTACTATGTAAACAGTATTTATCTATGAAAGATAACATTTTTCCCTCAATCCAGTATGACTAGTAAAAGATAAAGGTTTTAAAATCATGAAATGGTCAAAACTGTTATGGAAGCTGGCAGTGCTTTTTGTTTGGTTTTAGTTTTGGTTTTGGTCTTTTTTCCTGAGAAGGGTTTTGCTGTGTCACCCAGGTTGGAGTGCAATGGCACAATCACAGCTCGTTGCAGCCTCAACCTCCCAGGCTGAAGTGATCTTTCCACCTCATCCTCCCAAGTAGCTGGGACTATAGGCATGTGCCACCACTCTTAGCTGATTTTTAATTTTTTTGTAGAGACAAGGTTTCACTATGTTGCCCAGGTTGGTCTCAAACTCCTGGGCTCAAGCTATGTTTTTGCCTCAGTTTCCCAAAATGCTGGGATTACAGCAGGCATGAGCAACTGTGCCCAGCTTTGGCAATATTTAGTGGAGTAATAAACAGAATGAGTTATCATCTCATGAGCAAACTCACCTTCCCAAACCTCTGTGCGTGTTTACTCAGAGACTCTCAAATGTTCCATTCTAAAAGGGAAATGTACAAATTTAAATTATTATAGGTATTTATTGATTTAAAAATTGAATGAAAACAGACATTACTGCCTTTACTAATGTGAACCCTTGCGGTTTTGCTGAATAGGCCAAATACGTTTCTGGGATTTGAAAAACTAAACTTGGGAGAGAAAAATCTTTCCTCTGTAAAGGAAAAAATGACATAACCCAAGGAAGAAATGGACGTGAGAGACGGAGATAAAGGGCCTTCCTGGTTACTGAGCCCATTCCTCCCTGTGGTCTCATTACTGAGCCAGGAAATTGCCCTTTTTTGCTTAAGCCAAGTTCTGACTAATATACTATTCAATTAATATAAATAATATTTCAACAGTTTGCAGTAATGCAATGAAATATGAAGATTGAACTTGAGATTGGTTTTTGATTATGGGATTTAAGATAGAAATCCTAAACCACTCACCAGGTGCGGTGGCTAACACCTGTAATGCCAGCACTTTGGGAGGCCGAGGCGAGTGGATCACGAGGTCAAGAGATCGAGACCATCCTGGCCAACATGGTGAAACCCCGTCTCTACTAAAAAATACAAAAATTAGCTGGATGTGGTGGCAAGCGCCTGTAGTCCCAGCTACTTGGGAGGCTGAGGCAGGAGAATTGCTTGAACCAGGGAGGCGGAGGTTGCAGTGAGCCAAGATCCTGCCACCGTACTCCAGCCTGGCGCCTGGCAACAGAGCGAGACTCTGTCTCAAAAAAAAAAAAAAAGTCCTAAACCACTAATTTAACCAACATTTAAACCTAACATGTACAAATATTCTGTGCTACGTGCTGAGAACATAAAGGCAAATTTAAAAATTGTCTCTCCTGGCCGAGCATGGTGGCTCACACCTGTAATCCCAGCACTTTGGGAGGCTGAGGTGAGCAGATCTCGAGGTCAGGAGATTGAGACCATCCTGGCTAACATGGTGAAACCCTGTCTCTACTAAAAATGCAAAAATTAGCTGGGTGTGGTGGTGAATACCTGTAATCCCAGCTATTTGGGAGGCTGAAGCAGGAGAATTGCTTGAACTTGGGAGGTGGAGGTTGCAGTGAGCTGAGATCGCACCACTGCACTCCAGCCTGGCATCAGAGAGACTCCGTCTAAATAAATAAATAAATAAATAAATACAATTGTTTCTCCTTTGAAAGAACTCTCAGTCTAGTTGGGGAGATGGAAAGGTATCATATCGTGTGAGTGCTATGCTAGAAACAAGCCTATCTTATGGGAGCCCACAGAAGGGGCACTTAAACCCTAAGTGGGCAAGAACAACTTGATGGTGGTGACCATCACGAAGTAAAGAGGACAGTTTAGCTAGACAGAGCGGGATCGTTGAGGCAGGGTGGAGAGGAATATTAAGGAGAGATTGAGACACCGACAGTAGTGTGTTATGATAGAACACGAAGTACAAGAGGATGGGAGAGTAGCCAGGAAGGAGGCTGGGAATTGTGTCTCAAAGGTCCTGGTGAAAAATTAAGACTTTATCCCCAAAACTTGGGGGAACCAGTAATGGATTTTACACAGGGGAGCAATATGATGCATGTTCGAAAGATCACACTGTAAGATGAGGATAATAGTTACCTGGCAAGGTTGTTGCAAAGAGTATAGATATTGATTTATGTCCTTTTGAAATGTAAATGTTCATAATAGTTCTCTTTTTAAAAATATCTTTAAAATTTCAGTAACTTTTGGGGCACAACTGGTTTTTGGTTACATGGATGAATTGTATGGTGGTGAAGTCTGAGAGTTTAGTGTACCCGTCACCAGAGAAGCATATGCTGTACCCAACATGTAGTTTTTTAATCCCTTACTCCCCTCCCAGCTTCCCCTTCTGAGTCTCCAAAGTTCATTATATCCTTCTGTATATAGGTATATTCTGTATACATACTCCATTATATCATTGTTATATAGGAGGAGCTAAACTATGGGTATGCAAAAGCATACATAAGCTTGGTATACCCATAGCTTAGCTCCCACTATATGAGAGAACATATGGTATTTGGTTTTCCATTCTTGAATTAGTTCACTTAGAATATATAGATATTATTTCTTTTTTCTTTTTTTTAAACAGAGATTGAAGTCTTGCTATGTTGCCCAGGTTGGTCTTGACTCTTAGGCTCAAGCCATCCTCCAGTCTTTGTCTTCCAAGGTGCTGGGATTACAGAAATGTGCAACTGTGCCCGACCTATAGATGATACTTAAAGTGATGATTACCTTGCTTAAAGATGGCCAAGTCGGCCGGGCGTGGTGGCTCATGCCTGTAATCCAAGCACTTTGGAGGCCAAGGTGGGCGGATCACCTGAGGTTGGGAGTTCAAGACCAGCCTGACCAACATGGTGAAACCCTGTCTTAAAAAATAAATAAATACATAAATAAAATAAATTAAAAAAAAAAGATGGCCAAGTCAAAAAAATGCATCCTCATTCTATTTCAAATACTGTTAAAAACTTAGAGTTGAAGCACCCATTAGTAGGTGTGCTTATGGAAATTTTTGGCCTGAGTCTTAGACTTTCATTAAGGTACTCCCTAGATCTGTACTGAAGTGGAATCTGAATTGCAAGTCAGGTCCTGGGACCCTCTGGACCATTCAGGTTTCCTCCAAACGGGAAACATTTCATTTTTTTTTTTTAATATATATTTTTTATTGCATTTTAGGTTTGGGGGTACATGTGAAGAACATGCAAGATTGTTGCATAGGTACACACATGGCAGTGTGATTTGCTGCCTTCCTCCCCATCACCTGTATCTGGCATTTCTCCCCATGATATCCCTCCCCAACTCCCCACCCCCCGCTGTCTCTCCCCTCTTTCCCCCCGACAGACCCCAGTGTGAGATGCTCCCCTCCCTGTGTCCATGTGTTCGCATTGTTCAACACCTTCCTATGAGTGAGAATATGCGGTGTTTGATTTTCTGTTCTTGTGTCAGTTTGCTGAGAATGACGGGAAACATTTCAAACCGAGATGGAGTTTCCCAGATCATTCTGGAACAAAAAGGACCCCAATAGCCACTATGAAATATTTTCTCTATCTGAGAAGAGGGGAATGAAGGTGTCCATAAACCCCCACCCCCCACGGAATTCAGTTTTATATTAGGTTTGTGTAGCTCAATAAATGTTTTCGGTCTAAAAACTATTCCTAAAGAATGCTTCTTCTGGGTCACAAGGGGGCAGGATAAGGAAGAAAGACTTCATTGCAACATAAAATATCAGATTTATGTTTTCTACATGAAAGTCAGGACAGCAAGGGGACAAGTGGGAAAAACAAGTTCACCTCAGGCCACCAAATTGTTGCAAGATTTCTTTAGTGCTATAAGTCACTGGGTCATGCCTTGTATTTCACTTTCTGAGTGATTTCAAGGACCCCTCACACCATTTATTTAGTCTAGTGATTTAGAAATATTAAGGCAATAAAAACATTATTTGGAAAACACAATAGCTCAAAAACATATCCCTCCATTTAAAGAATAAAATTTATCTCACTGTCAGAAAGTGGTAATTTTGTGTTAAAGGCAGAGATTCTCTTAAATTAGAGGAAAATGAAAAACATCTGAAAATATGTCAGTTTATCAGCTAAGTTTGGAAGCAATGTCTGTTAGTTAAAGCTTTTTGCCTTTTTATTCTTATCAGCCAATTTTAAGGCTTTAAATTAATCCTTAAAATACATTTTTCATGAAAATTCTAATTGTTGACATTTTTCCAGGTAATGACTTTTCAACAATTTAGAATATTTTCTTCATACAAAGATTAAATAAACATATTCATGCATGTATTTGCATAAAACACTTTAAAAAGAATGTATAAGAAACTATTAACAGTAGTGTCCTTGGCCTGGGATTATCAGGTGGAGAGAGGGAGAAGGATTTAACTTTTTCACTTTAGATCCTTTGGTACAATCTGATATTTTTAAATGTGCATAAGCATGCATTGTTTTAATAGTTAAAAGGACTGGCCAGGCGCAGTGGTTCACACCTGTAATCTCAGCACTTTGGGAGGCTGAGGCGGGCAGATCATGGGGTCAGGGGTTCAAGACCAGCCTGGCCAACATAGTGAAATTCTGTCTGTACTAAAAATACAAAAATTACCGGGCATGGTGGCACATGCCTGTAGTTCCAACTACTCAGGAGGCTGAGGCTGAAGAATCACTTGAACTCAGGAGGCAGAGGTTGCAGTGAGCCGAGATCACACCACTGCACTCCAGCCTGGGTGAAAGAGTGAGACTCTGTCTCAAAATAATAATAATAATAATAATAATTAAAAGGACTAAATGAGAGGAATATTTTTCTAATTTTTGTATGCATCATCTTGATAACTATTAAATACCTATACAATTTCTCCCCTTCAAGATCTTATTTTGTCAAATCACAGTATACCCACCCATTAATATGTTCTATATACAGCTGTATTCAAAGATGTGCAAATGACCTTGAAATCATAATGCAGTCTGTTTGCTGCGAGGGCAGATGTGTCTGAAACCATAGTATAATACACATGTGTAAAAGAAAAGACGTGATAGCAGATATTTTTGTATGTACAAATTTAGACATGGAATTATTTTACGTTGCTTTATCTTTTTTCTTTTTCTGTATATTTAGCTTTTGATTATTAATAATTTAATTACTTTTTGTAGCACATTATAAAATTATATTGATAAAGTTTTTTCATTTTTAAAATGTGACTGGTGTTTAGAATAATGTATTTTTCCCAAGTAAACTATTTGACTCAAAAGTTAAATCTACTTCTAGATATTAGCCTCAATGTGAGGCTAAATCTCTGGAAAATTCCTGAAAGAGTCTTCTTTTCAAAACATTCTTAATGAAGACAGTTAGTGTTAATTATGTTGTCATTTTAAAAATTCCGTGTCCACAATAGCTGTATTTTACTTCTTAACCTTGAGAAAAGTATTTAACCTCATTAAGCTTCGGTTTTCTCATCTTTACAATGGGAATAATAATAAGACTAGTTCATAACGCTGTTAAGAGGATCAACTGTGATGTTGCATGTAAAACACTTAATGTAGTCTGTGGTACATAATAAGTACTCAGTAAGTATCTCCTGTTATTTTGCTTGCATTTTCACTATCGTTTTACTAATTTTAACATTTCTCAACATAGTCTCTAGCTTTTGAAATACACTGCTTGGAAATTGCTTTAGTAGAGCATATGCTTCCCAGTGTTTATGGGAAAAATGTGTTTAACTCCCAGAGCAATCAATCTTCTCTTTTTTGCTATGTAACACAAATAAAATCAAATGTGAAGCATATTTAAATTTCTGTATTTGATATGCATAAGTTAGCTAACATTTATTTAGCTTACTTATTTACTTACTTTATTTACTTATTAGCTAAGTTAGCTGTACTTAACAACAAATACATACTTGAAATGGTTGTGCCTTAAGATAATTCTGAAATGATTGCATGTTGTCAGAAAAGGGTTCCGACAATGAAATTTATAAAGCACTGTTTTTCCACAGAATGAAAGTAAGCTCATATTTTCAGACTATAGTGTGTAATTATAGACTTAAAAATAGCCTCAAAGTGCAACTTTTGAAGAAACTAGTTGGATTAATACATTAAAAATAGCTTAGATAAATAAAACATACACTAACTAAAATACAAAATTTGAGGATAAATCTTGTGAACTAGCCTGAAATCAGTTGCCTTGATTTCAATGAAGAGAACTACTGAAGCAGAAGGTACATATCTTAGTGTTTTCTGAAGCTATAATAAGAAGCTAGCTGTACAGTACCTTGATCAAGTTGTGTCCCACAGTGTAGACAGCTGCTAAATTTCCTTTCTCTCCAGGGGCATGGATACCTGTCCTATACCCATGCCAAGCCACTAGATATGGGTTGTGAATTGTAATCCAATATTTGACACGGTCCCCAAACGTCTGGAAACAGTATGTGGCATAGTCATTAAAGATGTCTATTATGGTATCATTTTTCCACCCCCCATATTTTTCTTGTAGCGCCAAAGGCAAATCCCAGTGGTATAAAGTAACTATAGGTTCGATGTTTCTAAGCACTAGAGCGTCCAGAAGAGTATTGTAGTACTGGAGACCTTTTGCGTTGGCAACTGTTGCTATTCCATCAGGGAAGAGCCTGGGCCAGGAAATTGAAAATTGATAAAAAGAAACTCCTATAAAATCCAGGGCTGATAAGTCTTTTTCCAGAAAAATGTAACTGTCACTGGAACCATTGGTGCTGTTGACATTTTTAACGTGTGTGTGGACGAAATGATCCCATATAGAAGGTCCTTTTCCATCCTTCTTCCAACTCCCTTCCACTTGGAATGCTCCAGTGCCAACACCCCAGAAAAAGTTTTTAGGGAAAGTGTCATAGAGAAACAGCTGACTTTCATTTACCGGAGTAAAATTAGGATTTTTAAACCATATAGCTCTTCCATCTCCAGAGAATCCAGTCACAGCTTGTAGCAGAATAAGTGCTGACAGGATGACAGATCTTTGCAGTCCCCTGTTGGACATTGTATTCCTATAGCGTATGGTCATTTCATCAGTGCTGAAGAAAATCCATTCATTCCCTGGAGATCCTGCCGCACAGCCTGGCTTCATTTGCCACCAACTGCTGGACTGTCTTATCAAAGCTTCAGTAAAAGCTTGTGATTGTAAAGCTCTGTCAATGATTAGCTTGAACTGGGAGACTAGGGTGGGTCATAGAGAGCAACGTAATTTGAGGGAGGTGGCCCTATTGCAGTCACCAATGCGTCTCCTTCTCTCTCATTATGGGAAAAATCAGATGAAACTGCATCAGTGACGAGAGTTTGAGTGTGTAACTAACACATATGTAAACATTGAATTAAAATCACATGATTTTCTGTGTAGCCTTTCATACTGACCCAAATCTTTTCTGAATGTTTTGAACATTATTGAGTAAGGTATATACCTTTTCTATTTTTTGAGTTTTTGCGTGATAATTTTATAATCTTACGTATCAAGAAAAATAACATATACAGGTAAATAGCATTCCTACATACCAATAGTAAAGAATTAGAAAATACAATAAGAAATTAACCTCTCCACAAAATTATAACACATCTAAGAACAATCTTAATATATGTTACCTATTTTAAGAAAAGTATAAAAATGTATTGGTAGGCTTGAAAGAAGACTTGAATGAGAAAACACAGCACTTGGTGAATGGGAAAACGGAATACTTTTCGATTTAATACATTTAACTGAACTAAAATCCTTTAATCTGTAATCTTATTATTTATTTATTTATTTATTTAACTTAACTAAAATTCTCTAATCTTTAATTTTTAATTAATTAATTAATTTTTAATAAGAGTCTCACTTTGTAGCCCAGGCTGGAGTGCAGTGGTGTGATCACAGCTGACTGCAGCCTCGACTGTCCAGGCTTAAGCAGTCCTCCCACCTCAGCCTCCTGAGTAGCTGGGACAACAGGCATGCCCTGCTACCATGCCCAACTGATTTTTGATTTTTTGGTAGAGGTGGGGTCTAGCTATGTCTCCTAGGCTGGTCTTGAACTCCTGGGCTCAAACAGTGCTTCTGCCTCGGACTCCTAAAAGTGCTTGGGAGTATAGGTGTGAGCCAGCATGTTTGGCCTAATCCCACATTTTAGTTCAAGAAAATTATTATGCAAGGCTGGCACAGTGGTTGATGCCTGTAATCCCACCACTTTGGGAGGCTAAGGCAGGCAGATCACTTGAGGTTAGGAGTTCTAGACTAGCCTGGCCAACATGTTGAAACCCGTCTCTACTAAAAATACAATTAACTGAGAGTGATGGTGAGTGCCTGTAATCCCAGCTACTCGGAAGCCTGAGGCAGGAGAATTTCTTGAACCTGGGAGGTGGAAGTTGCAGTGAGCTGAGATTGAGCCACTGCATTCCAGCCTGGGTGACAGAGCAAGACTCCGTCTCAAAGTTAAAAAAAAAAAAAAGAAAATTATTCTGAAAGTTCACTTGAGGAATAGATAATACTTATTTTTAAAAAGGAAGAAAAACCTTGGCTGGGCAGGGTAGCTCACACCTATAATTCCAGCACTTTGGGAGGCCGAGGCGGGCGGATCATGAGGTCAAGAGATCAAGACTATGGCGAAACCCGGTCTCTACTAAAAATGCAAAAATTAGCCGGGCCTGTGGTGCACTCCCGTAGTCCCAGCTACTTGGGAGGCTGAGGCAGAAGAATCGGGAGGGTGAAGTTGCAGTGAGCTGAGATCGCACCACAGCACTCCAGCCTGGACGACAGAGTGAGACCCTGTCTCAAAAACAAAAAAAGAAAGAAAGAAAGAAATAAAAACCTGAAAAAGAAAATAGCAAAGGCATAGACTACCTTCAGCATGATTCTGGAATCAAGATAAACATACAGAAAGAAATCCATGCACATACAGAAAGAAATACTGTACCTAATTGATAGCCTCCAAATAACCTGTAAAAAAATTAATATTTTACAGCCTGGAGAACGTAGTGAAGCCCCATATCCACACACACACAAAAATAAAAAACTAACCAGGTGTGGTTGTGCATGCCTGTAGTCCCAGCACTTTAGAAGGCCAAGGTGGGAGGATTGCTTTGAGCCCAGGAGGTCGAGGCTGCAGTGAGCCAGAATTGCACCACTGCACTTCAGCTTGGGTGACAGAATAAGACTCTTGTCTCAAAAAAAAAAAAAAAAAAAAAAAAATTAATGTTTTAAATATTTGAAGTATCACATATGAACGAGAGGCAGAATGGTTAATAGTTTGAACTCTGTGCCGGATGAGGTGGCTCATACTTATAATCCCAGCCACTCAGGAGGCTAAGAGAGGAGGACTGCTTGAGGCCAGGAGTTTGAGACCAGCCTGGGCAATATAGTGAGACCATGCCCATCTCTAAAAAAAAAAATGATTGGACCTCTAGAGGCAGACTCTCTGAGTTTAAATATAGTGGTGTAACTTTCCCTCAGTTTCCTCTTAACTAAGAATAAAGACAATAAGACCTTTTCTTAAGAAAAGGCATAATAATAATATGCATTTCATGGATTATTGTAAGGGTTAAATGACTTAACACACAGAACCAATGGTCTTCTCTGGAATGAAGAAACAATGAGTTAATACATGTAAAGCACTTGGAACAGAGACTGACACATAGTAAGTGCTCAATAAACATATTTTTCTGTGAGAGGGAAAGATTAATCACTAAGTGATGTTAGGATTCAGCATAAAAGACAATTTGTTTTGGCTGCTGCCCACATTTTTAGCTTCACTTTTCTCAGTTGACTAAGTGGTACATAGCCTGCTCACTTGTACCCCTGTACTTTGGTATGTGTGCTCTCCGCACAGAACATGTTTCTCCCTTCGTCTAGCTCATGTCTATCTTTTTTTAACTTATTTATTTATTTATTTATTTTGAGATGAAGTCTTGCTCTGTCACCAGGCTGGAGTGCAGTGGGGTGATCTCAGCTCACTGCAAGCTCCACCTCCCAGGTTCAAGTGATTCTCTATAAAAAAGTAAAGCAGGTAGAAATACTTGAGCAGCTGGTGAGTAAAAAAAGAAAAATAAAATAAAGCAGGTACCATGACTGGTTCCCTGTTGATTGTCTGGGGCCTAGCACAGTACTTGACTATAGTAGTCACTAAAGTATATATTGAATGAATGAAAGTATTGCTAGTAGGCTATATAGAAAGTATCTATAGTAGGCCCATGCCCAGACCTATAATCCCAGCCCTTTGGAAGACTGAGGCAGGAGGATCACTTAAGCTCAGGAGTTCAAGACTAGCCTGGGCAACATACTGAGAATTCATCTCTACTAAGAAAAAAAAGTACCTATAGTAGACTATGCATACCTCTATCACTGCATTTATCACAATCCTGGAGTTGTCTCCTCCACCAGACTGTAAGAATATCTCCTATCTAGCTAGGTGTGGTGGCTCACTCTGTAATCCCAGAATTTTGGGAGGCCAAGGCGGGCAGATCACGAGGTCAAGAGATCAAGATCATCCTGGCCAACAGAGTGAAATCCTATCTCTACTAAAAATACAAAAATTAGCTGGGCGTGGTGGTGCACGCCTGTAGTCCCAGCTACTGGGGAGGCTGAAGCAGGAGAATTGCTTGAACTTGGGAGGCGGAGGTTGCATTGAGCTGAGATCACATCACTGAACTCCAGCCTAGCAACAGAGCAAGACTCTGTCTCAAAAAAAAAAAAAAAAAGAATGTCTCCTGTCTAAATTTTTATCATTCCTTATCGGAGTAAATGCTTAATAATGATCTGTCGAATGAATGGAGTTGGTACAATTATTTACAATTTATGAAAATAAAATTTTAAATGTAATAATTTAGACCCTCACAAATATATTTAATTCAAAAATGTATAGTCACAGAAATGGTTAAGATGGTAAATTTCATATTACTTGTATTTTACCACAATTTAAAAAATATAGCCACAGAAAACTAAAAGAAAATACAAAATATTAAATTATATAAATGTATAGATTATATATATTATATTTACATATAATAATATGTAAATAATTTACAATTAAAATATAAAAAAATTAAAATTGAAAGGCAAATTTGCTCTGACAAACTTGGAAAATGTCAGAGCAAATCTAGAAGGCAAATGGCTAAAGTAAGGCAAATGACCATAAGTAACTCACGTAAATCAACAAGAAAGCCACTAAATTTCTCACAATAAATGGCCAAACATGAATAAAAAATACACAAAAGAGGAAATGCAACTAATGAAAAATGTGGCTAACAAAAAAATTAAACCAACAGTAATTAAAAATGTACATAAAAAAAGGTATATAATATTTTATCTTTTTTTTTTTCTTTTTTTTAAAGACGGGGTTTCACCATGTTGGTCAGGCTGGTCTTGAACTCCTGACTTCAGGTGATCCGCCTGTCTTGGCCTCCAAAGTGCTTTTTTTTTTTTTTTTTAATTTGAGATGAGAGGGAGTTTCCCTCTGCTGCCCAGGCTGAGGTGTAGTGGCGCGATCTCAGCTCGCTACAACCTCCATCTCCTGGGTTAAAGCTATTCTCCTGCCTCAGCCTCTGGAGTAGCTGGGATTACAGGTGTGTACCATCATGCCTGGCTAATTTTTGTATTTTCAGTAGAGATGGGGTTTCACCATGTTGGCCAGGCTGGTCTCAAACTCTTGACCTCAGGTGATTTGTATGCCTTGACCTCCCAAAGTGTTGGGATTCAGCCATGAGCCAATGCTGGCCAATATTTTATCTTACAAATTCAGCAAAAGTAAAAATGTAAGTGATGAAAACCAGTGTTGATGAGATTGCTGATTGCAATGTAAGTTTGTACAATATTCATGGAAAGTATATGTATATATACATAAAGTATATATATAGAGTATATACATAAATATATATAAAGGATATACATGTATATATAAAGTGTGTGTGTGTGTGTGTACATATATACATACATATATGCAGATTTTTTTTTTGAGATGGAATCTCTCTCTGTGTTGCTCAGGCTCCAGTGCAGTGGTACAATCTCGGCTCACTGCAACCTCTACCTCCCAGGTTCAAGCAATTCTCCTGTCTCAGCCTCCTGAGTAGCTGGGATTAAAGGCACCTGCCATCATGCTTGGCTAATTTTTTGTATTTTTAGTAGAGATGAGGTTTTACCATGTTGGCCAAGTTGGTCTCAAACTCCTGACTTCGTGATCTGCTCGTCTTGGTCTCCCAAACAGCTGGGATTATAGGTGTAAGCCACCATGCCTGGCTGTATTTAATTTTTTTTTTTTTTTGAGATGGGAGTATCATTCTGTTGCCAGGCTGGAGTGCAGTGGCACGATCTCGGCTTACTGCAACCTCTGCCTCCCGGGTTCAAGCAATTCTTCTGCCTCAGCCTCCCGAGTACCTGGGACTACAGGTGTGTGCCACCACGCTTGGCCAATTTTTTGTTTTTTAGTAGAGATGGGATTTCACCATGTTGGCCAGGATGGTCTCAATCTCCTGACCTTGTGATCTGCCCACCTTGGCCTCCCAAAGTGTTGGGATTACCGGCATGAGCCACTGCACCCGGCAGACTTAAATATTTTTAAAATTTTATTTATTTTTTAGTTTTTTAGAGATGCAGTCTCCCTCTGTCACCCAGGTTGGAGTTCATTCTTTTCCTTCCAAAGAATAAAAAGCAGGGACTTCGCCAGGAGCATGTCTCATGCCTGTAATCTCAGCACTTTGAGAGGGTGAGGCAGGAGGATTGCTTGAACCTGAGCACTTTGGGAGGCCATGTGGGTGGATCACTTGAGCTCAGGAGTTGGAGACCAGCCTGGGCAACATGGTGCAATTCCATCTACAAAAAATACAAAAATTACCTAGAGGCTGGGTATGTTGGCTCATTCCTGTAATCACAGCACTTTGGGAGCCAAGGCGGGTAGATCACTTGAGGCCAGGAGTTTGAGACCAGCCTGGTCAACATGGTGAAACTCTGTCTCTAGTGAAAATACAAAAATTGTTGGGTGTGATGGCACATGCCTGTAATCCCAGCTATTTGGGAGGCTGAGGTGGGAGGATCACTTAAGCCTCAGAGGTGGAGGCTACAGGGAGCCATGACACACCATTGAACTCCAGCCTGGGTGACAGAGTGGCTGTTTCTGAGACCATGTCTCAAAAAAAAAAAAAAAAAAAAAAAGAAAGAGAAAAAAAGTACTCTGGCTTAGAATTCTCAAATATTTATGAAAACAAATATTTCATTAAAAAATTTATGAAATATTGGGCCAGGCGTGGTGGCTCACGCCTGTAATCCAAGCACTTTGGGGGCCAAGGCAGGCAGATCACTTGAGGTCGGGAGTTCAAGACCAGCCTGACCAACATGGTGAAACCCCGTCTTTAAATTAAAAAAAAAAAAAAAAATGAAATATTTATTACAATTTAGTGAATCAGGATAGGGGCTTCGTCTTTTCCAAATGATTATTAAGTATTTATTGAATATTTTACTATATCGAATGCTACAATGGACTGAGTCGTTGTATTCCCTGCAAACTCATGTATTGAAATCCTAGTTTTTGTATTTTTAGTAGAGACAGGGTTTCACCATGTTGCCCAGGGTGGTCTCAAATTCTTGACCTTAAGTGATCCACTTGCCTTGGCCTTCCAGAATGCTGGGATATTAGACGTGACCCACTATGCTCAGCCTCAACTCATTAATTTTAGATTTTGTCAGTTGATTTCCTAATATTGTAGATAAGGATTTGGCATTCTTATACAACCGTTTCTTATTGGTAAGAGAAAAAAAAATCTACCTTTGTAGTTAAATCAATATTTAGACTCTAAATTATGTTTATATAGACATTATTCAATGTTAAGTATTATAATGTACTTGATGTTTTCTTTTTTACCTTTTGTTTTTCCTATACATAGTTTAATAATTGCTTTTTTTTTTTTTTTAATGAGACAGAGTCTCACTCTGTCTCCTAGGCTGGAGTGCAGTGGTGAGATCTTGGCTCACTGTAACCTCTGCCTCCCAGGTTCAAGTGATTCTCCTGCCTCAATTTCCCAAGTAGCTGAGATTACAGGTGTGCACCACCATGTCTGGCTTATTTTTGTATTTTTAGTAGAGACAGGGTTTCACCATGTTGGCCAGGCTGGTCTTGAATTCCTGACCTCAAGTGATCCATCCGCCTCAGCCCCCCAAAGTGCTGGGATTACAGGCGTGAGCCACTATGCCTGGCCAATTGCCTTGTTTTTTGATTTGCTTAGTCATATTTGCATCTATTGCTAAATCTTCCCATACCTGTTAATAGCTCTTGGTACAATTTCCCACAAGGTCCATCTCCTCTATACATACGTTTGTTTCAATTCTCTCCTGGAGATCTTTGTTCCCCTCTATCTAGTGATGCCCTATGCATGCTCTCAGTTGCCTATTTGTCCTCTTGGGACTTCCCTTTGCTGGCATCTTAGGAATTTCCTTTGCCATCCTCCTAATCTGCATTCTGTTTTTTGAGTGATTTCATTTTTTCTTGATTTACTGTGTCATTTTCATGGAGCATATGTCCCAGTAGCTTCGTCCAGAGGGTACAGTGGTGACAACTCTTACTGTGCCTGTCTCTTGAGTGACACTGCTGTAGTGCAGACAGCTTGCCCTCTCACCCTGGTGCACAGCTGCCATTTGAGGATTCCCTTCCCTTTTCTCCTATGCTGCATTGCTTGTTTTCTGTCTTCCACATCTGCCTCTTTGTTTACCCTACATTTTGGTAAAGCATATTTTCCAGTAGCTTCCTGAGAAAAATTACAGAGGAGACACGTTAAAAAAAAAATAAGATATTTTTCTTCCCACACATGAGTTTGTTTGGCTAGGTTTAGGGTTCTAGGTTGGGGATCACTTTCGTATAAACTTTTGAGGGAAACAGAGGTGATGCTTCCTGTGGTGGTGGAGGCTGAGGGGTCCTCTCTGGTATGCATGAGAGTTTTCAGGAGTCGGTTCCACATCCCATGGAATGTCTCCAGATTCCTGAGCGTGCAGAGACTGTGGCAGTGGCAGTGACAGTAGCAACAGCAGTTGCACCTTCTAAGTGTGACCTTACAGCCAAAAGTCTAGTGATGGGGTCTAGCATTGTTCCTTCTGTTCCTGCCTCCCACCACATTAAGTACCAAATTTTCTGAAAACAAAACAAAAACAGAACACTTTTTTGAATGAAAAACCTGTAGTAATTTCTGTTTCCTGTACTGAAGGTCAACAGATAATGTTTCTCTTTGTGATGACATCCATAAATATGTCAGACATGGCTATTCCATATTCTGAATTGTTAATCATTTGGACTCTAAATCTGTTTCGTCTGTTTGTTTCTGCTGAGTCTCATGGAGATTGAGACCATCCTGGCTAACATGGTGAAAACTCATCTCTATTAAACATATAAAAAATTAGCTAGGTGTGGTGGCACGCACCTGTAGTCCCAGCTATTCTACAGGCTGAGGCAGGAGAATCACTTGAACCCTGAAGGTGGAGGCTGCAGTGAGCCGAGATCCTGCCACTGCACTCCAGCCTGGGAGAAAGACTGAGATTCCATCTCAAAAACCAAACCAAAACAACAACATGGCAGGAGTAAGTCCTTTCTTATCAATAATAACATTGAATGTAAATGGATTAACTCACCAATCAAAAGAGAGTGGCTGAATGGATTAAAAAAATAAGACCCAATGATTTGTTTTCTGCAAGAAATGCACTTCACTTATAAAGACATACATATACTAAAACAAAATAGATGGAAAAAGATATTCCATTCCAATAGAAAACAAAAAAGAGCAGGAGTAGCTATACTTAGACAAAATAGATTTCAAGACAAAAACTATAAGAAGAGACAGAGAAGGCCATTATATAATGATAAAGGGTCAATTCAGCAAGAGGCTATAACAATTTAAAATATATATGCACCCACCACTAGAACACCCAGATATATAAAACAAATATTATTAGAGCTAAAGAGAAAGATACGCCCCAATGCAATAACAGCTGGAGACTTCAACACTCCACTTTCAGCAATGGACAGATCCTCCAGATAGAAAATCAACAACAAAAAATTACACTTATCTGCACTGTAGACCAAATGGACCTAATAGATATTTGCAGAATATTTCATCTAATGGCTACAGAATACACATTCTTTTTCTCAGCACATGGATCATTCTCAAGGACAGACCATATATTAGGTCGCAAAACAAGTCTTAAACATTCAAAAAATGGAAATGATACCAAACATCTTCTCTGACCCCAATGAAATAAAAATAGAAATCAATGGCAAGAGGAATTTTGGAAACTATACAAATACATGGAAATTAAACAATATGTTCCTGAATAAGTAAATGAAGAAATTAAAAAAAAAAAAAAAATTCTTGGAACAAATGATAATGGAAACACAACATACCAAAATATATGGGATACAGCAAATGCAGCACTAACAGAAAAGATTATAGTTGTAAGTGTCTATATCAAAAAGGAAGAAAAATTTTGAATAAACAAGCTGGTGATGCATCTTAAAGACCTAGAAAAACAAGAGCAAACCAAACCCATTAGTGGAAGACAAGAAATAATAAAGGTTAGAGCAGAAATAAATGAAATTGAAATGAAGAAAACAATACAAAAGATCAATGAAACAAAAATGTTTTTTTGAAAAGTTAAACAAAATTGACAAACCTTAGCCAGACTAGTGAAGAAGAAAAAAGGAAAGATTTAGATAAATAAAATCAGAGATGAAAAAGCAGACATTATAACGGATACCATGCAAACTCAAAGGATTAGTGGCTATTATGAGCAACTATATGCCAATAAATTGGAAACTAGGAGAAATGGACAAATGCCTAGACACACACAACCAACCAAGATTGAACCAGGAAGAAATCCAAATCCTGAACAGGCCAATAACAACAAAATGGAAGCCATAGGCTGGGCATGATGGCTCATGCCTGTAATCCCAGGACTTTGGGAGGCTGAGATGGGCAGATCACCTGAGGTCAGGAGTTCGAGACCAGCCTGGCCAACATGGTGAAACCCCATCTCTAAAAATAAATAAACAAATAAATAAAACAACAGCAACAACAACAAAACAAAATGGAAGCCATAATAAAAAGTCTCGCAGTAAAGAAAATCTGAGACCTAATGGCTTCACTGCTGAGTTCTACCAAAAATTTAAAGAACTATTACTAATCCTACTCAAAGTATTCCAAAAAATAGAGGAGGAGGGAACACTTCCAAACTCCATTCTGTGAGGCTAGTATTACCCTGATACCAAAGCCAGACAAAGACACATTAAAAAAAAAAAAACTGCAGGCCAATATCTCTGATGAATATTGACACAAAAATCCTCAGCAAAATAACCAGTAAATGAAATTTAACAATACATTGAAAAGATCATTCATCATGACCATGTTGAATTTATCACTGGGATGCAAGGATGGTTCAACATATGCAAATCAATCAATGTGATACATCATATCAACAGAATGAAGGATAAAAACTATTTGATCATCTCAATTAATCCTGTAAAAGCATTTGATAAAATTCAACATTCCTTCATGTTAAAAACCCTAAAAAAAACTCAGTATATAAGGAATACATTTCAACAAAATAAAAGCCATATATGACAGACCCACAACTAGTATTATATCAAATGGGGAAAACCTGAAAGGCTTTCCTCTAAGTTCTGGACCACAACAAGGATACCCACTTTCACCATTGTTATTCAACATAATACTGGACGTCCTAGCTAGAGAAATCAGATAAGGGAAACAAATAAAGGGCATACAGATTGAAAAGGATATCTTTGTTCGAAGGCAATATAATCTTCTATTCAGAAAAACCTAAAGACTCTACCAAAAAACTGTTAGAACTGATAAATTCAGTAAAGTTACAGAATACCAGATTCAATATACAAAAATCAGTAGCATTTCTATATGCCAACAGTGAACAATCTGAAAAATAAAAAGTAATCCTATTTACAGGCCAGGCATGGTGGCTCACTGGGCACTTTGGGAGATTGAGGCAGGTAGATCATCTGAGGTCAGGAGTTTGAGACCAGTCTGGCCATCATGGTGAAACCCCGTCTCTACTAAAAATAAAAAAAATTAGTTGGGTATGGTGGCAGGCACCTGTAATCCCAGCTAATCGGGAGGCTGAGGCAGAAAAATTGTTTGAACCTGGCAGGCAGAGGTTGCAGTGAGCCAAGATCATACCACTACACTCCAGACTGGGCGACAGAGTGAGACTCTGTCTTAAAAACCAACCAACCAACAAACAAAAAACAAACAAAAAAGTAATCCTATTTACAATAGCCACAAATAAAATTAAGTACCTAGGAATTAACTTAACCTAAGAAGTAAAAGACATCCACAATGAAAATCATAAAACACTGATGAAAGAAATTGAAGAGGACATCAAAAAAATGGAAAGATATTCTGTGTCCATGGATTGGAACAGATGAATGGATTAAAAAAAGTGATACTTATACACAATGGAGTACTATTTAACCATAATAAAAATTGAGATTCTGTTATTTGCAACAATATGGTTGGAACTGGAAGTCATTATGTTAAGTGAAATAAGGCAGGCACAGAAATACAAACATCACATGTTCTCACTTATTTGCGGGATGTGAAAATCAAAATGATTGAACTCATGAACACAGAGAGTAGTAAACTGGTTAGCAGAGGCTGGGAAGAGTAGTGGGTGGTGGTGGGGAGGTGAGGATGGTTAATCAATACAAAAAAATAGAATGAGTAAGATCTAGTACTTGATAGTACAACAGGGTAATTATAGTCAATAATACCTTTTTTTTTTTTTTTTTTTTTTTTTTAAAGAGATGGGGTCTTGCTGTGTTGCCTAGGCTGGAGTATAGTGACTATTCACAGGGGGGATTCCATACTGATCAGTACGGGAGTTTTGATCTGCTCTGTTTCCCACCTGGACCGGTTCACCCCTCCTTAGGCAACCTGGTGGTCCCCCGCTCCTGGGAGGTCACCATATTGATGATGAACTTAGTGCAGACACCTGATCAGCATAGTGTACTATAGCCCAGAACTCCTGGACTCAAGCGATCCTCCCACCTCAGCCTGCCGAGTAGCTGGGACTACAGGCATGTGCTGCCGTGTCAGGCAATAATAACTTAATTGTACATTTAAAAATAAATAAAATAGTATAATTGTATTGTTTGTAATACAAAGGACAAATGCTTGAGGAGATGCAAAAAATGGGCAAAAAAAAAAAAAAAAAGAGAGTCTGTTAGGGAAAACTTTATCAATGAAGCCAATTTTGTGAAAGTGGGATCTATTTCATGCCCCTCGGCCCTTAAAAATATACTACTGGTGGAAGAGGAGTTTACATTCCATGAAAAACTCTACCCCCAAATTTAGAGTATTTACATTCACATCTTTATCTGAGTGTTTCTAAACACGAGAATAATTGGATTATGGTTATAATAATTGGTTCTTTCCATAGCATATACAGAGAGATAAATCATAGCCCTCTTGAAATGACGGAAAGTTGTGTATTAGTCAGAAAGGGCATGATCTGCATTTTGGTCCTTCCTCACGGTCTAACTCCTACTGTGTGTAAGTGAAAACTGAAATGGTCAAAGTAAATGCTTAGTGTTAGTACATCTGCCTTAGTTCACTTATCTATGTGAGAGACATAACTCTTAAAGTCACTTTTGAAATCTTTTTCAGAAGCACAATAATCACATTGTCTTCCACTAGACTTTAGAAAGTCAACAGAAATCAATAGAATTGTCACTGTGCAACAACAAATGTGACTTTCTGCCCTCTGGATAAATATTAGCATGTCCTGCTTTGTCAGAGTTTACTGGAACATTTTTCTTATAGACAACAGTCTGTTAAGCAGCTTACTCTTTTCTGTGTTCGTGATGACTGCAGGTCTTGACCGGTAATGTTGACCTTATAATCCATTTATGAACATCATCATTAAATCATAATTTGTCACTATTAAAGTACACATATTCTAATTTAGGAAATTGGGCACTAACTCTGTCATTTATCTTAATTCTTGGGTGATATCCATTTAACCTTCGTAATATGATTACGCCTGAGTAAGCTAAGTTTATATAAACTTGCCTGATCATTTTTATAGCCTGAAATAACAGAAAGTTTTTCCAAGTAAATCAGTATCATCACTTAGGTAAGAAGAAACATTTATATTTAAAATAGTAAATTTAACAAAACCATATAACTTTATTGTTGAGATACACTTTTGATTACATATATAATGTGTCTCAAGTCACAGATTAATTCCTAAAATATTCATTGGCAATTTTACAGTTATGTATGAACAGAGTGACAGGAATTCCATCAGCAATTTGTAGTGATAGTAGATTTTATTATTAATCTTTTTTAGTCCCATAAGTCAAACTAATTCCAGGATTTTTGTTGTTCTTTTTTAGAAATAATGTGAAGCATAGCAAATAAAAAAAAACTACCTTCAGTTACTAGAGAACCGCTGCTATGTCAGGGATGATCACATACCTGGGTATTCCAGACCCTTAGGACCTTTGAAAATCTGAAATGCTATGATAAGGTATGCCCAGAATTCTCATTCATATTTCAGCAATGTTTGTGATAAAAATACATTTTGAACTTTCATGGAAATCTCACATGTTGTCTTTCTTGACATAAAGTTTAAATAGAATTAAATATGATCATCAGTTTATACAGTGTAGTGTATATTAGACATTCTAAAATTTTACAAATAGGTCCGGCATGACCTCATGCCTGTAATCCCAGCACTCTGGAAGGCTGAGGTGGGTGGATTGTTTGAGGTCAGGAGTTCCAGACTAGCCTGGCCAACAGGGCGCAACTCTGTCTCTTCAGAACATGCAAAAATTAACCAGGCATGGTGGCGTGCACCTGTAATCCCCGCTATTTGGGAGACTGAAGCATGAGAATCGCTTGAATCGCTTGAACCTAAGAGGTGGAGGATGCAGTGAGCTGAAACTGCGCTACTGCACTCCAGCCTGGGCAACATAGTGAGAGTCTGTCTCAAATAAATAAATAAATAAATAAATAAATAAATAAATAAAATTTTACAAATAAACACAGATTAAAGTAGGAAAGACATGAAAAAGGAATCTCAATACTTTCACATCTTCTATAAAACATACAGCAAAAATCTTACTCAGATAAAGTCTGGTTCATGACCACAAGAGGATGTAAACAATACCTTTAACATATCCATTTAGAGCCGGGCGCAGTGGCTCACGCCTGTAATCCCAGCACTTTGGGAGGCCGAGGCGGGTGGATCACAAGGTCAAGAGATCGAGACCATCCTGGTCAACGTGGTGAAACCCCGTCTCTACTAAAAATACAAAAATTAGCCGGGCATGGTGGCACGTGCCTGTAGTCCCAGCTACTCGGGAGGCTGAGGCAGGAGAATTGCTTGAACCCAGGAG
>PVKV010011886.1:0-68342 GCA_004027835.1 Alouatta palliata
TCCAGTTTGTTGGTGGTAAAGTTTTTTCTGTTTCTTAGTTTTCCTTTGGCGGACACCCCTCCCCAACAGAGCTGGACTTTCCCGGGTTCAGCTGTACTTGCTGTGAAACTCTCAATCCTCAGCAGTTCCAATTGCTGTTTTTTTTTGTTGGTGGGGGACCAGCCTTCCCCTGCGGTGACCCACTACACCGGCTGAAACAGCGGCGTTAAGATTCGTGGTGCTTTTCTGCCCGGGAATCTCCCAGTCTGGTTCCCCACTTCAGTCCGCTTTTCAATCAGCTAAATGGGAGACTCTGTCTTCCCGGAGCTCCAAACGCCAACTAAAAGGGCACTCAGTCCCGTATACTCTGGACTGAGAACCACCGCACCGGACTGCCTGCAAAACAGCCGCGCTGGCCAAAAGAGTCTCGCTGGCGACCAGTGGGGCTCCTCCGCCAGGAATCTCTTGGTCTATGGGCAATAAAAATTTGTCTGAAAATGTGGCGTCCACTCACTCTCTGCACTTTCGGTGGGAGTTGCAATCCTGAGCTGCTGCTAATCGGCCATCTTGTATCTCTCTCCGGCAAAGCATAATCTTTAAAAAACCAAAGTGAGTGCCCTGTATGTATCAGTCATATATTGTCATATCATGATCCAAATGAAATCTCTTTAGAGTAGGTAGATATTATTATAGGAAAGTCCTTCCTACCTGATTTTGGAGCCTCAGGCTATTGCTCAAGTGTCATACAAATCATGTCATTGAGGACTGGACCATTAGGGTGGGTAGTGCCTTTTAAAAGTCTGAGTTTGGGAACAGTGGTAACAGGGAGTTATTTATGGAACCTGGCTGCCATCCACCTGAGACTTAACTGCACTCAAGTGTGAAATTGTGAAATTCTTGCTCAATTTGAAGCTGCCATGGCAAATGGTCTGGTTGCTACAGAAGACCTGGCATGCTGCCTTAATTCCAGAGGACCAAGTCCTAAGAACTCTAGGTTGGTAAGCTGCACTGCCAAATCCACTAGGGTTAACCTGATGGGCAAGCTCACTGAAATCTGAGAGGGGATCACACAGTGAACCGTAGGAGAAAATAAGCAACACACTAAAATTGCCCACTACTATAACCAATTATGATGGACTTTTAAGCCCTATATTAGCAGAGACTGGTCCTGGACATTTTAAATAAGTACTTTATAAGCCATCAAAATATTAAGTGCAAAAAGGTAGAGAGTTGCTATAGCTAAAGAAGACAAGGCTGATTTTAAAGGAAAGACTAGAAAAAAATCATTTTAAAAATGCTGTTATATGTAGATGAGAATTGTAAAAGATAGGGAAAACAAAAATCTAGGAAGATTCTGTAATCGCTTCACAATTTAAAGACAGCAGAAATAATATCTTTAGACAATGCATTTTTAATATGCTTTGTGCAGGAAAGATGTTTGCAGAACTTCCAGAAACCAGTTCATACTCAGTAAAAGGCCTTGGCCCTATAATATAATATCTGTGAAGGAATTAATACATATATACAAATGTAGCGGCATATGTGTGTGTGTAGTGTGTATGTTTTAAATTAAAATATTTGACATGTTTTTTATGAATTTATATTTTAATTACTTTTTCCCAATTATCAACCCACTCAATCTTTCCTTTTCCAATCCTACAGTCTTACCTTTTCCACATCATCAGCCCGATTGATTCCTCCAGCACACGTAGTCCCTCTTGCTCTCTAGTCTTCCACAATATCTAGGAAAATTTTGTGTCTGTTTTAGGGATTGTGTTAGGCACCAGGCACTAATAACATACAAAATAGTCCCCATCTGAAAGCAGGGAAAATTATGGTTTAGTAATATGGTCATCAATATGGTCTCATAATGATGTTTTGAAGAGAAATAGGCCCATGATGGAGTCAGCATATTCAACTTCTGGTGAGTCCACTGACAGGAGCTAGAGGACAAAACAGGTACCCCATATTTTAGAGGTAAATAATTAAAGTAATGCTTCTTAAACCTTATTGTGCACACCTGGGGATCTTATTAAAATGCAGATTCTGATTGATTAAGCCTGGGGTAGAGCTTGTAATTTTGTATTTCTGACAAACTTTCAGGTGATACCAAAGCAGCTGGCCCTGGTATCACACTTTGAGTAAAAAGGGCTACCCAGTGAACCAGTGTCCAGGGTTCTTTGAGACTACCATGGTGACTTCGACCATGCTTGACATCCGTAATTACTTCAAGTACCACCAGAATTCGATGTCTCTCTATCATCCATTATGATCATTATGCTTCCCGGGCATATATATCTTCTTCCAGTATATCTTCTGCCACAAACAACTTCCAAGTTACTAAATTCAGTACCCCTTTTCCAGCTGCTGTTTACTCAAGCTCTGCAGCAGTTGAAAAATTGATTGCACTATCACTTTTGAAATTGGTGACACTCTGTCTTTTCTGGGCTTCTATGGCACCACAAGCTTCTATCTCCAGTCCCACATCTCTGTTTCAAACCATCATTATATCTCACATGGACTAAAATGATCTCTTAACCAATTGCTCTATTTTTTGGTCATTTTTCTAGTTGATTTTTTTCACAGTAACTTAACTTTTTAAATAAAACAACAACATAGCTCCTCTGCTTTATAATCTTCCAATGGTTCTCAAATTGTTCTTAAATTCTTGCTTCTGGTTACAGCCTATGAGTTCCTATATGACCTACTCCTTTCCAATTTCTCCTGCCTTATCTAGGACCACCTTTTCTGTGTTGAGTGTGTTTCAGACAGAGTAGTTGCCTTCTATTTGGCTTGTGTGTCAAACTGATTCTTGCTTTGGAGCCTCCATTTTCTTTGTCCAGATACCCCTTGTAACAGTATCTTTTACATGTTTCTATTCTCAGCTCAAATAACAAATTCTGAGAAAAGACCATCTTTTATGAAGTAACCAATCACTACTGAATCACATGTTTGTTTCCTTTGTTACATTTACTACTACCTGAAATTTTATGTGTGAACTTATCTTTTGTTTCCATAAAATGTCATCTTCACAAAAGAAAGGTGGCATATATACACCATGGAATACTATGTAGCCATAAGAAAGGATGAGTACATGTCCTTTGCAGGGACATGGATGAAACTGGAAACCATCATTCGCAGAAAACTGACACAAGAACAGAAAATCAAACACCACATGTTCTTATTCATAAGTGGGTGTTGAACAATAAGAACACATGGACACAGGGAGGGAAATATCACACACTGGGGCCTGGGGGTGGGAGTTGAGAGAAGGAATAGCAAGGTGTAGGGGGATTGGGGAGGGATAGCATTAGGAGAAATACCTAATGCAGATGATGGGGTGATGGATGCAGCAAACCACCACCATGGCACATGTATACCTACATAACAAACCTGCATGATCTGCGTGTGTACCCCAGAACTTAAAATATAACAAATTTTTTAAAAAAGAAAAAATAAAGTTTGACTAGAATTGAAAAAAAAAGAAATAATGAAATCCATATCATGTTAAAATTTAGGTAAATTCAATATATCATCGACATAAAACAACTCTATTTTTCAAGGATGTTTACATTAAATACAGAATTGGTGCCAATGAGGATGGGTTATGAGTATAGGAATGAAAAATGAAGAGAAAAATATGAGCGAAAATGAAAAAGGACAAAAAGATTGATTTTTCTTAGATTGATGAAGAGCAACAACAAAAACTCTTGATAAGAAAAGTTTTTTGAGTAGATACATTATTTCTTCAAAAGATATATTACAGAAAACATAGGTTTATTTACAATATCCTATAGTACAAGAATAATGGAACCAAGAAATAGAGGTACTAGTTCACACAGCAGTGTATCTATGAAACTCATTACTTAAAGAGTTTATGTAGGTGAAAATTTTGAATAAAGTAGACTCAACAAAATTGATGACTGACAAATTCACAATCAATAAGGAAAAATAGAAGGAATAGCATGTCCCCATGTTTTCAGAGTAACATAGAAGAGAGCGTCTTCCAAAACATCCCTTGGAGACTACATCTGGCATACAGCATGTTCCCTTGAAAGTTAATTATGAGAGTATTAGCTTTTATTTAATATTATCATAATTTTATGATATTCCTTTAAAATCTCAGTCGTACATTGTGTAAATTATTATAGGAGAAGTCTAATTTTTTTCCAGTGGATCTTTTGAAATTATTTCTTCTTTAAAAATAACATTGATTGTGAAAAATACCTTTCTTTGAAAGCACAGGTGGAGTTCATGGTGTCAAAAAGTTATTTTTAAGAACGTATTTTTAAAAAGAAGACCAAATAACTTTTACTTGTTTGTAAAAAATGCTCGTTAACTAGGTGTACCATTATTTCTGTTATTCTTAGAGTACATTGTTATTTTATTTTTCATATTGCCAGCAGTAGAAATTAACTCTGGATGATTTAAGTGGAAAAGAAGTTTGTTGAAAGGATATCGAGTAGTTCACAGAGTCATTTGGAACACTAGAGAAAAGGCTTAAAAAATGGGCAGGCAGGATAAAGCAAAGCGCATAGATTTGAAGCTAAAATTATGCTGCAGAACTTGACTGGTGAGGATATTCTTTCTGCTTCCAGCAAATGCTAGATGAATGGTTTGTACCTCTCATTCCCCTGGCACTGGCACTGCCTGCTGCTGACACTGGCTATTCTATTACCCCCCTGCTATAGCTGTGACTGGATCCTCGAAGTAACTGCTACTATTGCTGCCAGAATGGATTCTCCACTGAGTGCTGCTTTTCCTACTAGTTCCCAAGTCAATATCCAAGCTGAATTCAGAGTAACTGAGCCTATTCATGGGCCCTGCCCTCAAGGCAATGGAGACTATGAAAGCAAGTATCTAACTTTGCAGCTTCTGCAGTTGAAGGTGGAAATTTCACAGGCACAGAAAGGGAGTTCAGATACCAGGTGGCTAAGAAAAAACAAAAGACAAACAACTTTAGCACAGCATTCTTTTCTTCACTATTTTTTAAACTGTAAACATTTAAATGATTTTATATATATATTGATATATATATTTATATGGATTTTATACATTTATAAATGCCATTCATTTATTCATTATATCTATATCTATCTATCTATCTATCTATATATGTCATTCATTTAATCATATTGTAGGTAATTTCTTGCTTTTCTTTTGTTGACTTTCAAATAGGTCAAAGTTAATACTATACTTTTTAATTTCTGCACTCTGGAGTTAGATAGTATATTCATAATTTGTTTTCTCAGAGCAGCAATTTTAATTGTTTTTTAAAATTAATTCTTATTGCAAAATAATTTATGTATAATAAAATGCACAAAATTTAAGAGTTCAGTTAATGAGTTTTGACTTGTAGATATCCCTGTAACTGCCACCCAAAACAAAATCTAGAATATTTCCTCCACACCAGGAAGTGCTTTGCATCTCCCTCCACGGAAACTTTCAGCCTTGAAAGCAACCATCTTGATTTCTATCAGCATGCATTAGCATCAATTATTCTTTTGTTTCATCGAAATGGAATCATACATTACATATTTTTGTACCTGCTTTTGGTTGTTCTTTTTAATGGTTTTTGATATTAATCCATGAGGTTTTGTCTACTTGTACACTTCCTTTTCAAATGCTAAGTAATATTCCATGTATAGATATACCAGAATTTGTTCGTCCATTCTTTCATTAACAGCCGTTTGAGTTATTTCATAGTTTTGGATATTTTGAATAAGGGGAGTATGATCATTCACATACAATCTTTTTACCTTTACTATTTCTCACTGGAGAAACAGTTCTACAATGAAACATGTTTAATGTTTTCCAGTGAAAAATGTTTTTACTTTTTTAAAAACATTGATGGATACCATGTATGTTTAACTTTGAAAAGTATAGGTTTTTTTAAAATGGTTGTGATATTTCACATTTCCACCAGCAACATATGAGAGTTGCCAGTGGCATCATATCCTTGCCAAAAATTTGGTGTTTTCAGTCTTTTTTATTTTAAATATTCTAGTATGTATCTTGTGGCGGTTTTAATTGTTATTTACCCGATAAGCTCCTTTTTATGTTCATATTGAAGTCATTTTTTTTTGTAAAATGTTTACATATTATATGCATATTTATTTAGATTTCTTCATTATTGATTTGCAGATCTTTATATATTCTAAATACAAGTCCTTTGTTAGATATTTGTATTGTAAATATTTTCTCCAAGTCTGAAGCTTGACTTTCTTATAACGTTTTTTAATGTGCAGAAGTTCTTATTTTTGATGTTGTGTAATTTATCAAGTTTTCTTTTATGTTTAGTGCTCTTTATGCTGTAAAGAAATCTTTGCCTATCCCAAATGTATGAAGACCTATTTCTATGTTTCTTCTAGATGCTTTATTTTTCTAAGTTTTATTTTAGGTCAATAATTGATTTTGAAATAATTTTTGTGCACAGAGTAAGAGGTTAAGAGGTTGAGATTTATTAATTGAATTTTCCATTGTTCAAACACCATTTGGGAACTTCCTTTCTTGAAGGAATTGATATGGTTTGGTTGTGTTCCTACCCAAATCTCATCTTGAATTATAGTTCTCATAATCCCCACATGTCCTGGGAGGGACCAGGTGGAGATAGTTGAATCACGGCAGCGGTTCCCCTATCCTGTGCTCGCGATAGTGAGTGAGTTCTCGTGAGATCTGATGGTTTATAAGGAGCTTTTCCCTCTTTTGCTCTGCACTTCTGCCTGCCATCACGTGAAGGAAGATGCGTTTGCTGCTGCTTCTGCTGTGATTACAAGTTTTCTGAAGCCTCCCCAGCCATAAAGAACCGTGAGTCAATTAAACCTCTTTCCTTTATAAATTACCCAGTCTCAAGCAGTCCTTTGTAGCAAAAACGAATACAGAAATTGTGTCAGTACTCTTGTTAAAAATGAGTGGATGCTATGCTTGTGTGTATCAATTTCTGAACTCATTCTTCTGTTTTATTGGTCTACATGTCTTTGCTTATGGCAATACACGCTGTCTTAATTACTGTAGTTTTATACATTGTGTATTGTCCTACTTTCTTATTCTAAGTTTATTTTGACTATTTTAGATTATTTGCATTTCTCCTGTAAATTTTGGAAACTACTTGTTAATTTACTTTTCCTCCCACAGTGTTTATGCCTTATTGCTCTTTTTCTTACCTTATTACATTTATTGGTACTTGTAATACAATGTTGAATAGAGGTAATAATGGACATCCTTGCATTTTTTTCTGTTCTTGAGAGGTAAATATTCACTGTTTTACCCTTAAATGTGGTCTTTGCTGTAGTTTTTGCACTTATCAAATTCAGGAAATTTCCTTCTAATCCTAGTTTGAGAGTTTGTACCATGCATAAGTGTTAAACTTTGTCAAGTATGTTTTTTGTTCTATTGAGTCCATGATAGGATTTTATCCTTTATCCTACTTATATTGTGAATTATCTATGTGCTTTTCTTGTGTTAAACCAATCTTGCATTCGTGAGGTAACCTACACTTGGTCATAATGAAGTATTCCTCTTATAAAATGGATTGAAAAAAGAGTAATCTGCTTTTCTGTATGTAAAGATATTCCTATTCTGGACATTTTGTATTAATGGAGTCATGTAATATGTTGTTTTCTGTGACTGGCTTATTAATTTAGGCACAATATTTTCAGGATTTATGTCTATTGCAGTATCAGCATTTTTTAATGACCAAATAAGATTTCTTTTTGAGGATAAGCCACATTTGTTTATTCATTTATCACTTAATGGACATTTGACACTTTTTGACTATTACAAATAATTCTGCTGTCAACACAAAAACATTTGTGGATAAGCTTTTGTTTATAAGCCTGCTTTTTTTCCTTTTATTTATTTATTTGTTTATTTATTTATTTATTTATTTAATTTGAGATGGGGTCTGGCTCTGTCACCCAGGCTAGAATGCAGTGGCATGGTCTCCGCTCACTAAAGCCTTGCCATCCTCCCTCCTTAGTTTCCTGAATAGCTGGGACTTACAGGCATGTGCCACTACACCCAGCTAATTTTTGTATTTTTTGTAGAGATGATGTCTGACTTTGTTGCCCATGCTAATCTCTAATGCCTGAGCTCAAGCAATCCACCTGCTTCAACCTCCCAAGGTGCTGGGATTACAGGCATAAGCCACCACACCTGGCTGAAAACCTGTTTTTAATTCTCTTGAGTACCTAACTAGGCGTGGAATTGCTGGTTTATATGGTCTCTCTATGTTAATCACTTGAGAAATTATCTATTGTTTTCCAAAGCAGCTGCACCATTTTACAACTCCATCAGCAACGTATGATGGTTCTGATTTCTCTTCATTCTTACCAACATTTTTTATTATCTAACTTTTTTATTCTAGCCATCCTTGTGGGTTTGAATTGGTATCTCATTTGGGTTTTTATTTGCATTTCTCTGATGAATAATTATGTTGAATATCTTTATGTGCTTATTGGCCATTTGTATATTTTCCTTGAAAAAATGTTTATTGTGATTATTTGCCCATTTTTAACTTGGATTATTTGTCTTTTTTTCTTATTAAGTTGTAAGGGTTATTTATATATTGTGGAAAGTCCCATATAAGTTATGATCTGCAAATATTTTCTCCCATTCTGTAAAATTGTCATTTCACTTTCTTGGTGATTTCCTTTGAAGGACAAGGTCTTAATTTTTACCAAGTTCAAAATATCAATTTTTTTTCTTTTGTTGTTCATACTTTTAATGCCATATGTAAGAATTGTTTGCCGAATCTGAGGTCATGAAAATGTATCTCTCTGTTTTCTTCAAGGAGTTTTTGTAGTTTTCAGTTTTAAATTTAGGTCTTTGATACATTTTAAGTTTGTTTTGTTTTGTTTTGTATATAGTGTGAGACAAGGCTTCAGCTTCATTATTTTGCATGTCGGTATCCATTAGCCTCAGCACCATTTGTTAAAAAGACTATTCTTTCTCCCGTTAAATTGTGGCACTCTTCTCAAAATCAGTTGACCATAGAAACATGGTGTCTCAGTTCAATTCAATTTATCTATATTCTGTCCTTGAGCTAGCAGCACAGTATTTTGATTGTCGTCGTTTTGAAGTCAGTTTTGAAATAGAGAAGTGTGATTTTTTTTCTACTTCGCTTTCTGTGTTTTCGAGATTGTTTTAGCTCTTATGTATCCTTTGCAATTTTATATGAACGTTAGTATCAGCTTGTCAGTTTCCACAATGATGTCTGGGATTCTGACAGAGATTGCCATTTTAACAATATTAAGTCTTCTGATCCACGAACATGGGATGTTTTTCCATTTATTATAATACGCAATTTCTTTCAATAATGTTTTGTAGTTTGCACACTATAAATTTTGTACTTCTTTAATTTATTCCTGTCTTTCTTTTTGCTGCAATCATAAATTTTCTTAGTTTTGTTTTTGAGTTTTTTTGAATTCATTGCAAGTATATAGAAATACAATTGATTTTTATATATTGATCTTGTATTTTGAAACCTTGCTGAATTGTTAGTTTTAATAGTTTGTTAGTGAATTCCTTAGGGCTTCCTATATACAAAATTATGCTATCTGTGTATAGAAATAGTTTTACTTCTTCCTTTTTAATCTGGATACTTTTACTTCTGTTCTCACTTAGTTGCCCTGACTAGAACCTGCATTACAAATACTTGTTATATTTTGATTGATTTAATTTGTTAATATTTTGTGAGGGATTTTTTGTGTCTATGTTCTATGTTTGTGAAAGATATTAGTTGGGAATTTTCTTATGTCTATGTCAGGTTTTATTATCAAGGTTTACTGGTCATAGAACCATTTGGAAAGTTGTTTCCTCCACCTTTATTTTTTTAAAGATAATATGTAATATAAATATAATTTCTTGGCTGGTGCAGTAGTTCATACTTATAACGCCAATGCTTTGGGAGACTGAGGCAGGAGGATCACTTGAGGTGAGGAGTTCAAGACCAGCCTCAGTAATATAGTGGGACTCCATCTCTTAAAAAAAACCCCACAAAAATTAGCCAGGCATGGTGGTGCATGCCTAAAGGTAGAAGCTCGAGTAACTGGTTTTAAACTCTTTTTCTTGTTTAAAGCTATAAATTCTCCTGTAATACTTTAGCTGCAATATACCACCAATTATGATATATGATGTTTTGTTATCACTTAGTTCAAATTATTTTTCAGTATATGTTTTCAACTCATGACCTCTTTATAAGTGTGTTGCTTAATTTCCAAATTTGAGGATTTTCTAAATATCTTAGTTTTTTTTTTCTTTCCAACTTTTATTTTAGGTTCAGAGGATACATGTGCAGGTTTGTTACATGAGTAAATTGCATGTCATGGAAGTAACACCTTTCTGCTTGTCTTTTTTGTTATTTATTTTATACTGAGCATTGTATATGAAAAACAGTAGAGACTTGACAATATTTATCTCAGGAAAGGGCATGCTCCTCGGTTAATTGGAAAGAGTTGGGAATTAGGTCAATCTAATCTGTTCTTAGCAACATCTGAATTTTACTATAACTTTAACAAGATTCAGCTCATGATTGTATAAAAACATTCTGAGGGGAGAATTAGGGTCTTCAGCAGAGCTTGAGGATGGTACATCAGTGAGATTTCAGATCTTCTTATACTGTATGGCACAGACACCTGTTTTTCAAATCATGAAAGGGTTCTTTCTGCTTTATAACTAGACTGTTCAACTCTTTAAGTCACTTGCAAGTTATATTTTCTCTGTAGTATGGCCCTCACTTTTCTGCAACTTGGGATACGTCTCTTGGCCTTTTACTCAGCTTTCAGTGGGCAGCTAGTGAAGGTCTAGTGCATATCAGAGGGACTTTTTTCAGCTTGCCTGTGCAACCCACAGACTGCTACTTGAGATGGCTTCGAGGTAAGTCAGTCAACTCTACTGCCTCAACTTCCTTTACTGCCTCAAATTCCAAACTTTGGTAGATTGTTTCATATCACTTGGGGAAACATCTTCCTCCTTGGGTTATCAAGCATATTTTTCCACTGTCTTGCATACACCTAGCCTTTACTAGGTCATCCAGCAGTAATTTTTAGAAGACATATAGGACAAATTTTGTTTCAATACATACTTTTATTGAGAACAACAAATTCTTCACTTCCTATTCATGTCAATTATTCTCCTCTGCCAGTGTCTTTGTGGAGAAGGTGAGACTCCAGTTTAAATGAAAAAAATAGATGTTCTCTGCCATATTAAAAAAGCACAAGTTAATATTTTTACGTTTTTGTGCTGCATGCTAAGCATATTTTCTACTCCTTTCTAAAAATCACATTAGTTTTAAAGTGCTGTGACTCTGGGATCTTTGAGTACTTGGAGATTCTGAGTATGAAGAATGTTTATATTTTTATTTTATAACCTGTTTTTATAACAGATTCTTTAATTGAACACATTTTCATCTATTTCCATTGGAAATAATCCACTGAAAATGCTTCAGAAATTATTTGTTCTAGTGCTTATTTCTTAGTATTTTTTAAATGTAGTCTTTGATATTTAAACTGCTTTTGACTAGTAACTTACAGACTTGAATACATCATTTGCCCACTAAAAGCCTACAATGATTTTCTCTTTTTTGAGACAAGATTTTGCTCTGTTACCCACACTGGAGTGCAGGGGCGCAACTGTGGTTCACTGCAGCCTTAATCTCTTACCTCAGCTTCCCAGGTGCCCACCATCACACCTGGCTAATTTAAAAAATTTTTGTAGAGATGAGGTCCACTGTGTTGCCCAGGCTGGTCTCAAACTCCTGGTCTCAAGTGATCCTCTTGCCTTTGCCCACAAGGTGCTGGGATTACAGGTGCGAGCCACCTTGCCCAGCTACAGTGGCTTTCTACACTTTGGTCAGATAATATCCAAAGGCTCCAGTCTCATAATCTGGCTCCTAGTTTTTTTTTTATTTTTTTGTTCAGGCATTTCTTCCCCTCACTATACTCCTTCTTGTCACATAGATCTAGTGTACTGACCTCATTATTCCTTGAAAATGCCATTTACTTTTACACTACCATATTTTGTCTCTTGTTTCTTACTTTCCTTAATGTTTGAAAGGTATGGTCTTCTAGGCCCATTTTAATTACCTCTTGTGTAAAACTAATTTTCTAGGCATTGTTTATATTTTTAATTGCCCACTAAAATAAAGGAGTAACTTATATTTTAAAAATTCTTAGATTCTCAATATTTAGTTTACAGGAATTAGTATCTCTTACAGGCTTGAATAAATATTTGTTGCATGAAAGTACACACCCGCCCCACACAACACACCCATACTTCATTATTTATTTTTGCTGAATCATTTTGGGATCATAGACGTTGTAGGTAGCATGTCCCATGATTCCTCACACCCCATAGTGCTTTTCATACAAAAATACTCTCCCACATAATAGAGATACCACTATCTAAAATCAAGTAATAAACATTGATACAATACTAGTATCCAATCATTCCAAAGATCTCATTCAAATAGTCCTCTTCCCATAATGTCATTTTCTCCTTCTTGGTCTAGAATTCAATCCAGGATCATGCATGGCATTTGCTTGTCATGTATTTTAGTCTGCTTCAACATGTAGCTTGACGGTCTTGTCCTTTACTTTCATGTAGTTTGCAGTTTTATAGTATAAACAATGTCAATCCACCTGGAGCCATCTAATATTTCCTCATGTTCACACTCAAGCCATAGATTTTTATCGGGAATAGTATGGAAATGATATTGTACTTACAGTGTTATATCAGGAGTCCTTCAATGTTAATTCATCTGAACCCTGGAGATGTTAACACTGACAACCTATTCAAGTTGGTGTCTGCCAAGTTCCTGCATCAGAAGTCCACCATTTTCCCCTTTGTAAGTGAAAGTGTTTTGTGGAGACATACTCAAGACTATGCAAATACACAGTTCTTCACTGAATTTCTACCCATTGGCTTTGGCATCCACTAATGACTTTTGCCTGATTCAACTTCCTCTCTGACATGTGTCATCACTCTTTCTACATTAGTTTGTTGGCATTATACTGCAAGAACGTTTTCCTTTTATTCATTTATTCATTCATTATGGTCTGATGGATTCCTACTTTATTCAACGGGTTATAATGGGGTTACTGTCATCATTTATTCTAATATGTCATTTGTCTTAGATTCGGCCATGAGAGCCTCTTTAAGCTGAGTGCTGTGCATTTATTTTGCATGTTTCCATTATTCTTAGAACATTTCCATACTTTCTGGCTAATTTTGTGCTTTCCCTGTCCCAGCCTTGGAATCAGCCATTTCTCTCTGCAGTCTGGTTCCTTTTAGTAGAGGCATTTATAAATCCAGATCTGGGTACTTAGTATACTCATTGCTACCAGGATATCATTGCTTCTAGGCTGACAGAGCTGTGTTTATATATCATCTCTCTCGATATATAGATCTATACCCATTTAATTATACAAGTACTTCTATATACACATATATATCTGTTTCATCTGTACCTCTCTCCCTCTCCCCTTCTCTTTCTCAATGACAACCTAATGCCTTAGCCTTCTCCATTTTCTATTTTCATCTTTTTTTTTTTTTTTTGAGACAGTCTTCCTTTGTCACCCAGGCTAGAGTGCACTGGCATGATCTCAGCTCACTGCAGCCTCTGCCTCTGGGGTTTAAACAATTTTCCTGCCTCAGCCTCCTTAGTGGCTGAGATTACAGGCATGTGCCACCACACTTGGCTAATTTTTGTATTTTTAGTAGAGACAGCATTTCGCCTTGTTGGCCAGGCTGGTTTGGACCTCCTGACCTCAAGTGACCCTCTGACCTTAGCCTCCCAAAGCACTGGCTCGTTTGCATTTTTATAATTCCCTTCTCTGACAGTGAGAAATCTGGCACTCATTATCTTCAATATTTGCTTATTTCCTTAATCCCCCTACCTGTAACCAATCTACTGTGTCAACAGGCTTTTGGTCCCTGACCCCACTACTATCTCCTCAGCCATTTTCTCCTTGTCCTTCTAACTTCCTCAGCACCCAGCCACCTCCAAGCAAAGAGAAAAGAAAAGGAGAAAAAAAGGGAGAAGAGGAAACAGCCTCCTGAAACCCTGTCTCCACTAAAAATACCAAAAAAAAAAAAAAAAATTGGCTGGGCATGGTGACCCATGCCTGTAGTCCCAGCTACTTGGGAGGCTGAGGTGGGAGAATTGCTTGAACCCAGGAGGCGGAGATTGCAGTGAGCTGAGATCATGCTACTGCACCACAACCTCGGTAACAGTTTTCTGAGACTCCGTCTCGAAAAAAAAAAGTATTTTTTGTCAAATTTTATCTTGCTTCATTGTAGTTAGCATAGAAAAGGTATATTGAATACATTTAAAAATGCATTAAATATAAGGGGCATTTTGATTGCTTTGTAAATATCATGTATGTAAAAATTGGGAAAATATTTTCAACATGTGAATCAGTTTCCCATTTCCACTATAACAAATTGCCACACAATAGGTGGCTTCAAACAACACAAATCTATTTATCGTACATTTCTGGAGATCAGAAGTCTGAAATGAGTCTCATTAGACAAAAATCAAGATGTTGGCAGAGCTGTGTTCTGTAAGCTTGAAGAGAGGATCTATTTCTTTGCTGTTTCCAGCTTCTAGAGCCCCCCGGCATTTCTTGGTTTGTGGCTCCATTCCTCCATCTGTAAGCCAGCAGTGCAGCACCTTCAAGCCTCTCTCTGACTCTGATCCCTCCTCCACCTCTCTCCTACTTCTAAGAACCTTATAATTCCATTTACTCCACTGGATAATCCAAGATAATCTCCCTATTTTAGGTCAGTTGATTAGCAACCTCAGTTCCATCTGTAACCTCCAGCCCCTTTTGTCATGTAACATAAGACGTTCAGAAGCTTTATGGGGACTAAGAAGTGGACATTTGGAGGAATGCTTATTCTGCCTACCACAAATAAGACAGACAAAAGTTAGACAACTTTAATTATATAACCTTATAAATAAGCAAGAATAATAATACCCTAACAGAAATATTAAAAACTAATAAGCAATTAATAAAAGAAAAAGAAAATGGGTAAAAACTTTTAAAATGTTTAATCACACTAGTAATTAAAGAAATGCAAGTCAGAGAAAATATAAAACACAGGTTTTCAGTAATCAAATTGGCAGAGATTTTTTTTTCTTCATTATGTTCAGTGTTGGCAAGAAATGAGAGAAAATGACACTCATGCATTGCTGTTGGGAACAGAAATTGACATTACTTTTCTGCATGGCAGTTTAGCAATATGTGTTAATGGCCTTAAACTTATACAAATCATTGGCTCAGCAACTGTATTTCTAGAAATTTATCCTAGGATAAAAAAGAGGGCATTTGCAACATTTTAATAGGGGAATATTCACCAGCAGTTAATTTAGTGAAAGATGGGAAAAAATACAAACACTTATTGGAATGAAACTGCTTTAATGTATTTTCATATATTATGAAATAATATAATATTCATATGGAAATTTTTATTTATAAAACATGTATGTTATAAAAATAATATTCATGTCTTTGGTATCATGGCTATATCCTTAACAAATCCAATTCTCTCAATAAAAAAAAGTCTTCTGAATTTTGTGTTTATTTTTATTTACTTTGCTTTATGATTTTACTGCATGCTTATAGATTCATATACAGACGTTAAACATTATGGCTTTAGAAGTGTATTATTGAAATGGGAGGATACCCAGGATATGTTGAATGAAATAAATCAGGTAAAAGACTGGAATTTTCAGGATGATTTCATTAAAAAATATATGACATCAGGGAGCATATACAGCATTATAACATGGCTAATTCTATATAGTGAGGTAATGTCTGATATTTTAATATCTTCTTTTTTTAAACTATTATTTTATAGCTTTAAAACAGTATAGGTACTTATCTTGAAAGTTGTAGTTAGAAAAGTTTAATTAAAAGGTATTAGCTTTTTCTGTTAATACTTTGTAGACCTGCTGTTCACCTCCTAATTATAAAAGTTCATTGTATTACTATTATTTAACGTGAAGGCATCATTTATATAGTCTTCTGTATATATGAAGCATTTAATAATGAAAAGGAACAAGGTTAGATGAAGAAGGCAGAAATAATATTTTAGGCAGGGAGAATAAGTCTTCTCTGGAGGATTGAGGGCAGATTGATGTGTGACTGAAGGGCAAGTGGCAGAGAGGAGGCGGAGAGTGAGGGAGCATCCAAGGAGGGGAAGGGGGTGTGGGGGAGGGCATGCACATCTCAGTGGTGGTTTGCTTTCCTTACCATTATTTAATTATTATTTTCTCTAAAATAGTCTTCTTGTCTCTATCCTAAAGCATTCATGATAAATACTAGCTTATTTGCACAATAGGCATTGCTAAGCAAAATGCTTTGTGAATTGCATGTGGAACCTATAATAAGTTAGAAGGACATACCAGATATTAAGGCTATGCAGTCAAGGCAGCAAGCATTGAACAAATGTAGCATAAAAGGATTTGCATTGTGTTTCAATCAGAGAGCAAGTGCATTTAATGGAGTGATAAGGGAACCATGGGAATTGTGTGTTTGTGTAATACATAGTAGAATTCAAAAGGAGTTGCCACTGTTTCAGTTAGGAAAGGCTTAGTAGAGGAGGCAGGATTGCCAGCACCATTTGACAAAAGCAGGAGAGTTTGAACTGGTGGGAAGAAAATGTTTCAACCTTTGAATTATTTGTGGTCATGTTGCTATTTTGACTATTACGGAGCAGGAGCTGCCTGCATGGTGATCTCCCAAGCCTCAGTGGATTGTCCAGGAATGCTCCAATGTGGCTTTCACCTCCTCTCTGGCAGTCCTTTCTCTAAACCACAAAACCCAAATGAATGTGCTTTTCTGCTAACACATTATATTTAAGGGCTTGGCCTTAAATATAAAACCAAAAATTTTGGTTACAGAAGAGTCAACATTTCAATGGCATTTATATTTTTGGATTTTATTTTTTAAGTGCAGCAGCAAAGATTAACTTCCATCTGTGCCTACATGCCTCCATAGTTAACCTAAAAGTAGACACCATGGTTCTCATCATGTTCATTGCCCCTTCTTGTCTGCTTGCTACTTATTTTTAGATCTGTTTCTCTCAACAGTGAAAGTATGCCTGCCCTTTGGCATTCAAATTTATTTTGTGATGGGAGAAGAGAAAAAGTTACCAAAAGCCTTATGAGTCAGTTTTCAATAAAGACGGTTTCAGCATCTTCTCACCTAGCTCTGATTTCTGCTTCTATTTTTAATGCTATTGTTGATTTCATTGTCCTTCTGCCTCTCCCATGTCCCTTTTGTTCTTTTACGCTCATTCTAACAAAAGGTTCCACAGAGTCTTTGGAAAGACTGATAAATTCTTCCAAGAGGGAACTTGACATAATATACAACCTCCAACCTCTCATTGTTAATTATGGGAAAGTTTTGCCTGTACTGTCAAGGAGATCAACAATATAATTATAGGGGGAAGTTTAAAGAATTTCTGAAAATTGGCCCTAATGATGGAGTCAATTTACTTATTATTGATAAAAATTGTATCCAATTATGCTAGAGGTAAGATGGAATTATTTTTTATATTCTCTAAGTAGAAAGTGCTTGTTATATGAACAGAGAATCCAGCTAAAAAAATGCAGGAAAAAATATTATAGAGACATGTCAGTTAATCAACAAAATTACTATTACATTTTTTGAGACAGGATCTTGCTCTGTTGCCCAAGCTGAAGTACAGTGGTGCAATCATGGCTCACTGCAACCTCGACCGCCTGGGCTTAAGCAATCCTCCTGCCTCAGCCTCCCAAGTAGCTGGTGCTACAGGCACATTCACCATGCCTGGCTAATTTTTGTTTGATTTTTGTAGAGATAGGGGTCCCAATATGTTGACCAGGCTGGTTTTGAACTCCTGGGCTCAAGTGATCCTTCTGCCTGGGCCTACCAAAGCATGAGCCTCGGTGCCTGGCCAATTATTATTTTTATTGACTTTGTGACATTTTTCAACTTTTCAACATGTATTTGTTGAGATTTAAATTCTCATTTTAAGTATTTACTTTTATACTCTATTTTGTGTTCATTTTTTTAATGAGAAACTCCCAAATTATATAATCTTCAGCCTCCACAACACTTGGATCTGCCTTTGATTGTCAAGAAAATGAATAATTGCAAATATGAAGGATCAGTGATAAATGAAAAGTACTTTCATTTTTCTATGTAGGTATATCCTAATATGTATGAAAATGAAATATAGCTGATCTTCTGCTGTGTTTATCATATTTCTGGTTCTGCTTCTTTAACTCATCTTTTTCTATTTCCTGCTATTATCACATAGAACATTTTTTCAAATAGTCAAGTTCATGTTGTACTGTTGCGCTTTCCTTTCAGAGCCTCAGCCACCCTCTTAATTCAGAGCTGTGCTTTTTGATGAACTGGAAACCCGCCCAGTGGGCATTGCCCTTGTGTTCCATTTGATACAGTGCTTCCATGTACTGATGTTTAATAAATATTTAATAGAATGTGTTCAGCTAAATCAGGTCAGCAGCTAAGATAGGAGGAGAGCTGTGTTTTTTTTTTTAAATACTAGAGTGGCTTTAAATGTTGAAAAGCATTAGAAAGCAATGGTTCTGGCAGAGTGGACAATGGTTACTCCCTTCTTGTTTTCAGAAAAGTCCAGAAGCTACTCCAAATTTCTGAGGAGATATTCCAACCATTAGAAACTGGAACAAAAATGTTGATCTGAAAGCCCAGGGAGAGATATTATGAGCCTTTTCCCTTCAGAGGGTCTGGAGACTCACCCAGCTGGCAGAATGCATCCAAATCATTATGGATTTGGACCCATGGTGATTTGGAGAATTTAATGGTGAAGGACATCATTTCCAGACTATAGGCTCAAATGATTCAGGGAAAAAGATGTTTGGGAGCTAAAGCAAACATGGTAAAATGTATTATTTGGGGGATCTGAGTGAAAGGTTTATGAAAATTTTCTAGTCAGCTTGGACTACCATATTAAACACACACACACACACACACACACACACACACACACACCCATAGATTAGGGGGCTTATGAATAATAGAAATGTATTTCTCACAGTTACAGAGTCTGCAAGCTTAAGATCAGGATGCCAGCATGGTTGAGTTGTGGTGAGCATCCACTTCTAAGGTGTAGATTGCCATCTTCTCATTGTACCCCCATGTGGCAAAAGAGGTCAAGAGAGCTCTCTGGGGTCCCATGTATAAGCACACTAATCCTACTTATGAGGGCTCCACCCTCATGACCTCATTACCTCCCCAAAGCTCTATTCCCCAATACATTACATGGGGATTAGAATTTCAACATATGAATTTGGAAGGAATACAAACATCCTATCTATAACAGCACTCTTACAACTTTTCTGTAAGTTTGAAATTATATAAATAAAACATGGAGAGAAAAGAACAGCTACAACAAACTAAAAATAAAATAAAATAACCACGGAGCTCTATTTTTAAGCCCTACTTTTCCCTTAGTATAATGAAGGTATCATGCCACAAAATTTAAATAAAGAAATGGTTCTACCTCTCTGACCTGGCGTATTACTGAAAGCTGAGCATTATTGAGTTTTTTTGGTAACAAATTATTTTTAAGTGCTTCTTATTTAGGAGAATTGTGTGAAGGATTGGAATTTGAGTTTTTTAGGACTTGTTATTTGATTTCACATTTCAGACAACCATGAATACTATAAGAGGTAGTGCCCCTCAAGTTCTTTTGAAAAGCGGGAAATATTAGAGTCCCTGGCATTCCTGTCTATAGCTTGATTTTCTCTTTAGTATTTTTTATATTGCCTAATATTCCAGAAATTTTATATGTATTTTGAGTTATAACTTCAATCATAAAATAAGTTAGATATTATTAAGATGATAAAAAACTTATGAATTGGATAAAGGCATTTTTTTTTCTAAAGTTAGCTGAGATTTTTGCCCTGTGTTGAAGAAATAAAAGGTTTGTTAAGTAGAGGAGAGTTTTTGTTGGGGTGTGACTGGCCAACTTGTACTATATCTGTAAGGGTGCTATAGGCCAGAGGAGAGGGATGAAAAAACAATGAGAGAAGGAAAACAGACAATGAAGCATGCAAAAGCATTTTCCTTAGAGCAGACCCCATGTTCAGGAAATGTAGGAATGATTTGTTTCTTCTTTTCTCACCTTTTGATGTGTTCTTTCTTCCTTCTCCCCATGACCTTCTGTTTCCAGAATTTAAGATAGGACTATTTGAACTGTTCTTCTGCTATTTCAAATAGATTTTTAAGAATCATATTATAAAAATCTAAAAGCATATTAATCATTTTAACCACTTACTACATCTCTTAAAATATATTTATATAGCTCTAAGCAACTAATTTAGAGATCATTTTAGAAACAAAGACTGCAGACTAAGAAATGCATTATGCACATGTCACTTTGAATCAACACATCTTTCAGTAGTGCACATACTAAATTAGGTACCGTACAAGAGGAAACTTGATCGTGATACAAGAGGAAATTCAGAGTCTTAAGTTTCATCTCTTGTACATCTATATAGCTTTGGCCAAGTGTATCTCAAGCAGGTACTTACCTTCCTTGTGCTTGACACAATGGTGTTTAGAAGCTTATTCTTACAGTCCTGACTAAATTTCCTGTCAAATTATTTAGCATCATTTCTATCTCAGTAGTCAAGCTGAATATATTCTAACTATCTTCCACATTTGCTTTTTTGGTCTCCCTGGAAAATAAATAAAAAAATTATCTAATTTCTGGCAAAGAATAAAAAAAAAACACAGCATCATTTTTCTATACTTGGGCAATCACAAGGATCCTTAAAAACTGAGTTCCCAAGGTTCCAACCTGGAGACCTGGAGTGCATTCCAGAATCTGTATTCTCAAATAACATCCTTATCCAGCTAAGTTTGGGGAACACTGCCCACAGAAGGAGGAAATTGGATAGAAATCCAATTTCTAGCCAAGAGGAAATCTCAAATGGTGCTGAATCCTTAAGTCACTCATGCAGTGAAAAACCTTCACGAACTGGTATCCAACTAAATGAAAATTCTTACTTTATTTTCCCCAATGTTGTTTTCTTTAAACAATTTTTTACCTAATTTCTTTCCCTTACACCCACCCATAACAGAGTTGTAGCTGAAACAGAAATTTAAAGAGAAGAATATCAACTAACGTTTATTGATCTCTTATTGTGGGAAACCTTTTGTTTTTAATCTTTCAACAGCTCTGTAGGTCTGTATTACTGGCTCCATTTTCCTCACTGGGGAAAGCCTCAGTGAGAGATGGGAGAGACTCAGATAAATCAAACATCTTGGCCAAGTTTTTCTTGAAGGTGGGTGGCAGAGCTAGGATTTGTTTTTAGATGGGTATGACTACTCGGTAAGTGCTGCTAAAATGTAGTTTCCTGGGGAGCAATACAGATTCAGACCTTATCTTTTCTATGGTAGCAGTGAGACTACCATGCAAATGATGAGCTTAAAACTATGCAAAAATTTAGCATAAAGTATTGATGATGTTTTATTTAGTATTGCAGGAAGAATAAAGACTTCTAAGGGTTTTGGATTAACCATAAACTAGTGTAACACAATCATTGAGTTAAATTAGTTTCTAGAATCTAGATTTGCTTCTGATAATTACTATTAAAATGAGTATGCTTATAGTTTGCCAGATTTTCTTTAGAACATTTTTTTTGAGATGGAGTCTCGCTGTGTAACCAGGCTGGAGTGCAGTGGTGCCATCTCGATGCACTGCAACCTCCACCTCCCAGGTTCGAGGGATTCTCCTGTCTCAGCCTCCTGAGTAGCTGGGATTACAGGCACGTACCACCACACCTAGCTAATTATTGTATTTTTAGTGGATATGGGGTTTCACCATGTTGGCCAGGATGGTCTCGATCTCCTGACTATGTGATCCACCCATAACGGCCTACCAAAGTGCTGGGATTACAGGTGTGAGCCACTGCACACAGCTTAAAACATTTTTAAGAAGTAAAACAAAGGAATCTGATACTGGAAGACCTGGCAACTCCTCTAGAAAGTTCTTCCTCATGTCACACATCTTCCCTTGACACATGCTATTTCTTGAGGAGCCAGACCCCTGGGAACTGAACCTCAGCCCCAGTCTACCATGTGACAGGCATTGTGTCAACATCAGTCACACAGTGAGTCACACACTAGACAGGCAATGTCTTGGCCTCATGGAATTCACACTCCCAAAGGGAAGAGATACTCAGCTAAAAAAAAAAAAAAAGAAAAGAAAAGAAATATCAGATGGTGAGCATTATGAAAGCTATGAAATAAGGTAACAGGCAATGCAACAGAGAGTAACTGAGTGGGCTGGGTGCCATGACTGACACCTGTAATCCCAGCACTTTGGGAGGCCTGGGCAGGAGGATCTTTGGAGCCCAGGAACTTAAGACCAGCCTGGGCAATGGTGAAACTCCATCTCTTCCAAAACACAAAAATTAGCCAGGTGTGGTGGCATGCCTGTAGTCCCAGCTATTTGGGGTGCTAAGGTGGAAGAGTTGCTTGAGCCTGGGAGGTCTAGGGTGCAGTGAACTGTGTCTGTGCCACTGTACTCCAGCCTGGGTGGCAAATGAGGCTCTGTCTCAGAAACGAAAGAAAGAAAGAGAGAGAGAGAGAGAGAGAGACAGTAACTGAGTGTAATGAACTGCACAGCCGACCAAGGACTCTGAGATAACAGCGACAAGAAGGAGGTAAGCTTTTGGAGCTTTTTTGGAGCTGTGAGAGTGGTCTCTCCCTCCATTTCCTGATGAAGTCCTAAGTTTGTTTGCTGTGAGGGAGATCTATAGTGGGGCTGATAACCTGAGATATAAAAATAAATCTATGAAAAGGGGAGAAGATGCTAGCTAATACCTGGGAAATATAGCCCAACTTCTGGACTCCTATTTCAATGTAAAAAGCTACGTGGTCTACAATAAAAAAAAAAAAACTATTAAGAAATGGGAAAACGATATAAATAGCCATTTTTTTCCCAAAAAAGTATGCACAAGACCAATAAAGATGTTGAGCATCATTTTCCATTAGAAAACTAAACACCACTTCATGCCTACAAGTGTAACTATAATAAAAACGGAAAATAACAACTGTTGGCAAGGTTGCGGAGAGATTGTAATCCTTATACACTGCTTGTGGGAATGTTAAATGATGCAGCCGCCGAAAGGGTGGAAAACAGTTTGGCAGTACCTCAAAAACTTATACATATGATTTATGACCTAACAATTCTACTGCTAGGTATATGCCTTATAGAACTGAAAACTTATTTTCACAAATAACTACAGAAAGCAAAAATTGTTGTACAAATAACATTATTCATATTAGCTGAAAAGTGGAAACAACCCAAATGTCTGTCGATGATGAATGGATTACAAATGTGTTGTATCCATACGATGCAATAATATTCAGCCACAAAAAGAAATGAGATTCTGATACATGGGACAACATTAATGAACCTTGAAAACATTATGTGAAGTGAAAGAAGCTAGCCACAAAAGACCACTTATTGTATGATTAATCGACATAAAGTGTTCAAAATAGGCAAGTTCACAGAGTGAGAAAGTGGCTTGGTAGTTGCCAGTGGATTAGAGAAAGGGGGGAGAGTGGTGAATGTCTACTAATGGTTAACAGGTTTCTTTTTGGAAATTATCAAAAATATTTGGAGTTAGATAATGGTAATGGTCACAAACTCTGTGAATACTAAAGAGCACTGAATACTACACTTTAAAATTGTGAATTTTATGCTATGTGAGGTATATGCCGATAAGAAATAAAAAATGTTGTGTTATCTCAATGAGATGTAAATACTGAGTTGTCATCTATCAGCCAAGTAACTGAGAAGATTTTTACCGTTGAACTAGGAAGATGTCTGTCTATACTAACAAAACATGTAATTGAAATTCTTTGTGGCTGGATGTGGTGGCTTATGGCTGTAATCCCAGCCCTTTGGGAGGCTGAGGTGGGAGGATTGCAGCCATGAGTTCTAGGCCAGCCTGGGTGACAAAGTGAAACACCCATCTCCACCATTTTTTTTTAATGTTCATTGGGTATTTATTTTTAAAACTTTTTGGAAATAAGTGAAATATAGTTCGTAAAGAGAGAGAACTTGAAGATCTAGGCACTTGAATTAAGGTCTTTATCATTCATTCTGTCTTCAGTTGGGCTTTAGGAAGCATCCACAAGCCTCAGAGCGAATCAGATCATCACACTGAGGAAGAAATAGACTAGAGATCCTTCATCATGATCTTTAAAGAGCAGTCATACTGACCCCATAAGAGTTCCGAGGTCAGTACTCACCTGATGCTGGATAGCTAAGGAAGAGGCATGACCTGACCTTTAGTGAAACCTAATATTCAAGAATGGAAGGACTTAAGGAAGAGGGAAGTATATGTATAAAGGTAGTGAAGCAGAAATTAATGGGGCTTATTCAGGGGAAAAATATATCCACTATTTTGCTTGCTTATGAAATAATGGGATAATGCGGGAAAGATTGGACTAGTCTAGGGGAAGTTACCTTGAATACCAGGATAAATAGATAAAACCAAACTAAGGTAATTCCACTTTTGTCCTGGACTTTCCCTAAGTCCCTGAGTGAAGTTGAACAATTTACTTCACTCCTAGTGCTCCAGGATCCTTTACAATAATGAGAGATTTTGAAATTGATTTCTATAGAAAGTGTTTTATTTGGATAATGCTCTTTTTCATGAATCACTGTAGAAGCTTCCAGTTATTACTGTAACAAATTACCATCAACTTAGTAACTTAAAATAACACAAATGTATTATTTTATAGTTCTGGAGGTCAGAAGTCTAAAATAATGATGTTGAAGAGCAGCATTATTTTGGAGGGTGTTAAAACCCATCTGAGAATTTCTCTTCTTGCCTTTTCTTTTCTATCTTCTAGAGGTTGCCTGCATCCTTTAACTAATGGCTCTCTCTCCCCCATCTTCAAAGTGCATCACTCTTACCTCTGGCTTCATTATCACATCTTTTTCTGACTTTGATCCTCTTGCTTCCCTCTAATAAGGGCTCGTATGATAACACTAGGACCACCTGCATAACCAAAATAACCTTTCTTCTCAAGATCCTTCATCACATCTGCAAAGTCCCTTTTTTTATTGGAAGTAACACATTCACAGGTTCTGAGACAACAATGAGGACATCTTTGGGGACCATTATTCAGCCTATCCCAATAATCTATTGACTTGCTGGAATCCTTAACATACATATTTTGAATGTATCCCATTCTAGACCTCCAGGAATGGGTCCAGAAATATGCATTTTTAAATAAGCTTCCCCAAGTTTGAAGTGCACTGCTGTGAGAAAAGGCATGCCACTAAAGATTTTTTAGGATGAGGCTAGGAATGAAATTAGTAAAACAGTGTTTTAAAATAAACATTGACATGTTGAAAATCATGCGAAAGTTAAGTAATATTAGGGGCTATTGAGTTCTTTGTTTGCAGTTGTTATTTCTTTATTTTGGTAAGAGAAGATTCTGCATAGAATTTGGGTCAACAAAAGCAAAACAGAAGGCAGTTGGTTTGGGTGTGAGAGTGTAGGCAAGCCTGCTCTTCTAGTCTAGGAACTACCCTATTTATTCAGCTTCTTTGCTCTTCCGGAAATCACTGCTTCATGAAACCTACTTTCCTCTGACATTGCCTGCCAGCAAGGAACCCTCTCAAACCCTGTTTCAGCATGAATGTTGACATGTACTGTGATAGCGCCCATGCATGTGGAAGGGGATTCAGAGCAAAGTCCTGAATGGCAAGATCTCCCTCCCATCAGGTAATTATCCTATTTATATGACTTTCCTTCCAGTTGTGCATGTGGCAAAGGATTCTGATTCCTGAGAGGGAATGGAAAATTTCTCTTGCATTATGGTTAGTCTTTAGGTGGAGAGGCTTGCTTATGGGATATGGCTTTCTCATTTCAACTTGGCAGTCTTCCCCAACATAAACACAGAAGATAAAATCAACCAAGCTGTCAGGGGGCTTCCTCCTGCAGACAGGGTCCTGAAATCCTAGCAGGTGGCTCACAGAAAAGTAGGTTTCTACATCTTACATTAGGGAAATGGTTCTCGGCACAACCTGCACTTTTGGATCTTATGAAGGACTTAAAGACAAACTGTCCTGGCCAGATATGGTGGCTGGCATCTGTAATTCCAACACTTCAGGAGGCCAAGGTGGGAGGATTTCTAGTGGCCAGAAGTTTGAGACCAGCCTCAGCAGCAGAGTGAGAGGCCACCTCTACAAAAACAAACTTAAAAATTAGCTGAGCATGGTGGTGCATGACTGTAGTCCTAGCTGCTTGGGAGGCTGACATGGGAGGATTGCTTGAGCCCAGCAGGTTGAGGCTGTAGTGAGCTATGATCATGCCACTGCACTCCAGCCTGGGTGATGGAGTGAGACCATGTCTCAAAAAACAAACAAACCAACGCTCACAAACAAACAAAAAACAACCAAGAAAAAACTGTCTCTAGGCCCTATTCCTGCAGATTCTGATTTAAGTCATTTGAGAAGAATCCCTGGTATTAGCATTTTTTAAAAACTCTCCAAAAAATTCTAATGCAAAGCCAGGGGTGAAAGCTACTGATTAGGAAATCTTAAGTGGTTCCAGGTTAGGAAATAAGTAGTAGCTACCGTTGTTACCATGTTTTAAAAAATGGAATCCTACTTTGGATTGTATGTAAAACTCATTCAATATATTTATTACATGGCACTCACTTAGTGATGACTATGAGTTGGAAGGGATTTTAGAAACATTCTAATGCGATTTAGTAGAAAGAAACTGGGATTTGGAGACAGATTTGAGTTTGAATGAATTTTGATTCTTCCAATTATTAACTAGGAAACTTAGTCACTTAACTCTGCTAAGCTTCAGTTTCCTCATCTGTATAATGTGCATAATAATCCCTAATTTATGGATTTCTTAAAAGGAATAAATGAGACTTACATAAAGCCCCTGTCATATTAGTAAGCACACAGAAAATATTATTATTCTTCCTTTATACAGAAGAAGAATTTAGGCAAAAAAGGGAAAAAAAATCACGCACACGGAAAACCTCCCAATGAGTGTTCCTCCTAAGTAATTCAATTTACTAGCATAAAATCTGGGACTAGAACTGATGACGTCCAGTTAGGATCCAGTTCTTTTGTAGAATCACTGTAATGTGGCTGATATATTATTCAGAAATAGTAACACCTTTCCCCTTTCAGCCTTGCTTCTAGAGGATTATTGCCTGTAAAAGCCCAGATAATCATGCCTCTGTTTCCTCCTCTTTAGCTACATAATTAAATTTACAACAGCCAGTTAGGGCAGGCCAAGGCACACCTTATACAGCAATAAAAATAATAATAATTTGCTCTAGAGCAGATAATAAACATGCTACTTTGAATGAGAGAATGCTGCTAATTGTGGTTCCTCCCTGGGCAGCTATAGCTGGTAGCACTCCCTGGATTTGAATATGATTCTAGAACCGTGCTGCTCAATATATTAGTCCTATCCATATGCAGCTGTTTAAAATTAAAATAAGTTTAAATTAAATAAATTAAAGAATTTGGTTACTCAGTTGCACTGGCCACATTTCAAATGCTGAGTTGCCACTACTGGTGGCAACCGAATTGAACAGCATAGATATGAAACATTTGCATCATCATAGAAAATTCTATTGGCCAGCACTGTGTTAGAGGGCTTTAAATCTTTGGATTTTTTTTTTACCATATCTAAATTTATGAATTGAAATTGCTCTATTAATAGCTGTTAATTATGTAGCTACAAAATGGGGGAAAGGTGGAATTTGATTCGAAAATAAGCTGAGAGAAAGGCTACAGGAGAAAAGAGAAAATAGAGTTGATTTGTCTGAACTGACATCTGGCAGTTGACAAGTCAAGCAAGAATAAACTGTCCCTTAGGTTAGTAGACAGAAACACCCTGGCTAAAGAGTTCATTATGCTTGTTTCTGAAAGGCTGGGTATGGCACACTGATACAAAGCTCTGGCAGCCAGTGTTCCTACTGGGCTCCCAGTGGGTTCCTGCGGGCAGCTGTCACCATGGCAACCCTCAAGCTTGAGGCCGGAGCCTTGAACACAGCTGCTCTCATGACGTTGCCCCACTCCTGACATCCATCCTGAGGAGCCCTAACCAGGCTAATCGATCAATCCCTGTGAAATCCTAGAGAGCTCAATTTAAGCACAATTTATTTTAGTAAAAAGTAAGACTTGGAAAGAAGTTCAGACATTAAACCTAACCAGCAAATATAATGTTAGGCCTCTTTCTGTGAAAAAAGAAACCAAAATATAAATTTCGCTACATCCTGTCACTATACTGGAGTCTCAGCTGTGAATGCACTGTCCCCTTTCCCTGCATTAAGATAAAGTTCCTCAGTTAGTGTGAATGTGGGAGTTATTGGTGCTAGTCAGCAATATTTCTGTTCTCCTTCCAAACACATTGTAGGACAGCAGGACCCAAACCTCTTTTTTTTCTATGAAAGAATAAAGCATCTTTGTTGGGATCAATTAAGACAACAGGAAGTAAAATACAGTTCTGTTTCTGTCCATGTAACTTATTTTGGCCAGTGCAATGTGAGTGGAAGTGACATGTGTTATTTCCAGTTAGAAACCTTTAAGAAGCAGTGCATGAGGAGCCAAATTCCTCCCCTTGCTTGGAATGTTGCAGACGGTGGAGGCTCCATCAGTCTTAGCACCTGAACAAGGATGAGGGAGTACCTCACTCACTGAAGATGGACCTGGAGTGAAACCATGTTTTAAGCCATTGAGGTTGGGGAGTATTTGTTACTACAGCAACAAATCATCTAATTAACACAATGCATATATGAAAAAAATACAGAAAGAATTTTTTTGAATCTTAAGAAAATGAATAATTTTAATGTAAACTGCTAATTTCAAGAGTATCCTGTCTATTGCAGGATCAGCAGGATCAGCTTAAATAAAAAATTTGCGTAATGGTGTGACTTGTTTAATGCTAATATTATTTATCTTGTAAACAGGATATCAGTCTTGGTTTATATTAAAGAAAAAATTAGTCTGATGCTTGCAATTCAATTGGTCTTCTTAGACCAATTTTTATATACATAAAAATATTTGTGACACTTATAAAGAGATATTAACAAAACATCTTTAAAATAAAATATTCCAGTACATACATTCAAATAAATAGCAACATACATAACCTGTGGGAAAGGGAGTAATATACGCTTAGTACATTACTTGACATTTTTAAGATAATTCTTTAGGAATTCTGGCGAAAAGTCTGGAAGATATATAGATCATTTTTATCATTTTGGACACAACATTTTAACTTTACTAATTCAACATAGTTGATTCTGAATGATCTATGGATACTACAAGATATACTTTTAATGTATATCAATGTGCCACAGTTAAAGCAATATTCCAAATGATGAAACAATGTAAAAGAAAATCAAGATTGCTTTAAACAATGACAGCCTCCTATTGTAAGAATATAATCTCTCTCCAAAATGCAGCTTGTTTGGATATATCAATCCTGATGTGTGGGTATGTCTCATCTATAACCTCAAATTGCTTTTGAAATTATATGCAATATAAAAGTTTAAAAATTAAAATGTTTAAAGCAGTCATGTTATTTTATAATCAGAAAACCATACACAGACTCTAAACACCCACTGAAGATAAACATAAAAAATTTTTAAAATAATCCTGGTGGATTTTATAAATGCCATGGCTGAGATTTTTATTCTTTTATTTGATATTCAGAAAACAAAACATTTATTTTAGCAACACACACACACACACACACACACACACACACATACATACATACATACATACATACATATTTTAAATGCAGAAAATTTAGAAATTAACCAGGCTGCCTCAGCATTACCTCTTTCTACTTCTCTTCAGGATCTAGAACATTCTGCCTGTTGGCCAGTAAGGGGAGCCATCACAAAGTAATTACAGACACATTTACATGACAACCTTTCCTCATAGACTTGAAGTTTGTGCGGGTTTTTCTAATACACATCTTGCTTTCAGTGAATTTTCTAGGTCAGTACTGACCACGCATTGTCTGTACACGCCTAGGCTGTCATAGCAGGCCACCAGACAGCAAAAGCTGCAGAAAAGCTCAGATGCTGTGCTGTTTCTTTAGAGGCCTTCTTTTCCCATGTCACATGCTGTTAGAAAAAGCTTCTATTACCCAGGATCCAGGCCAAAGGCTCTCATCTGAGCCCTGCTGCTGCTTTAATTGTCTGTCCCTACTCAGCTCTCTTTATTAAATCCTCTCACCCCTCCCAATAATAAATGTAAATTACATGTTTCTTTCAAGTCTACCTACCTAGTTCTTTCAGGAAAAGCCATTTGTTCCCATGCACCTGGAGCTAATTCTCACTTCTTGCATCTTATCCACCGAACCAACCTCCTGCCCTGCCGCCTCCTCCCAGACTCCCCTAGATGCCATTTTACCTCTTCTGGAGGCCTGAGCTGGTGTGTTTAAGGACTGCCCAAGAATGAAAGAATTCAACATTGAGTTTCCCAGACATGGTATTTCTCTGCATTTTTCAAATACCTAAAATGATAAGGGCAAGTGTTTGAGTGTGGCACCTAGCCAAGCAGAGTTGTTTCAAGAAAAGTCAATAACGTATATTACAAACATGTTTTGGTGACCAAATACAGCCTCCCAGCTATAGGTCTCCCCTAGAAAAGTGAGGCAATTATCTCAATCAGTCAAGTGAAAAGGTCCATTTATGCTTCAATTCTCTGGCTAATTCAGGCAAAAGTAAAATTTTCATCTGAATGATCTCAGTAATTGGCTTGCTGCTTTGCTTTACCAGAGAAAAGCAAAGAAACAGACTGTTCTATACTGACAGGGTGCTGGTTATCACAGGGAACTTGTGCATAGAAAACATCTATGAGAAAGCACATTAGTAAAGACTTTGTTGAGAAATTTCAACAACACATAGAGCCTAATCATAGATGATTAATGGGACCTTTAGCAATCTTTTTTCCTTCCCTTCACCTGTCCACCAACCACTTTTCCTTCAGTATTTCAGGTCCACAGCAGATACGCCACTAGAAACAAATCAATAAATCTATTATCCTTGACTTCTCCCTCTCCTTTAATTTCCATTCAACCTTCTACAGATCTTTTGAATGTCGACCCCTCTGTATTCCCATGGCCTTTGTCTTAGTTTAGACAGCCATTGGTACTTTCCTTGAATATTCATCTATTTCATATTTATTGAGGGTCTTTTGTAAGGTACAATGCCAGGTGTAAGGCCGGTTGCCTCGCTGGGAGCTTGGACATGCCCATCCCTCCCTAAGCCTGGAAACTACCTCACCATTCCGCACTTACTGAGCTCCCTCACGTAGCTTCCCTAATGCCCACTTCTGCACTCCCCACCCAAATCTGCACTCGGCACCTAGCCCACCGAAAAACCCCGCCGAAATTTGAAAAACCCTGCTTCCCAATATCCAATCAATCACCTCTAATGCCCGCGCACTGAAAATCCCGCCTACCTACCAGTAGCAGCTCGCCCCGACCAAGCTCTGTTTCCCAATACCCAATCAATTGCCCTGTGCTTTGTCTCCCAATGTCCACCCAATGGCCGCTAACCCCTATAAAAACTCCTTGCCCTGGGAAGTTGAGCACGACTTCTCTGCCCCCCTTTCCTGGACCACAGAACCTCGCCCGGGAGCTTAATAAATTGGCATTCAATTTTCCTCGGCTGATTTCAGTTTCCTCATTTTAAACTCGGCAATATTCCTTACACCAGGTACTGCAAATACAATGAGCAGAAAGACAGACTTGAGTTCTATGGGTCACAGCTACTCTTAATTGGTTTACCTGCTTTCTATTTCATACCTCTCACCCAGTCCATTCTCTACCTTGCTGTCAGATTCACCTTTTGAAGTGCCAAGCCAGGCACTACTTCACTGCATAATATCCAAAGTCCTTAGTATGAGATACAAGGACCTTGATAATCTGTCATGGACTTCATGGTCATTTTCCCTTTTGGCCACTCTCTAGGATCTTGTATTTGGCCAATCTGAACTGTGGTGGCTGCTTTGATCCAAAATGCCTCTTTCCCCCTTCATCTGCCTAACTTATTCCTACAGTACTTTTTTTAAATCTGGTTTTAATTATTAAAATTATCCTTCCTATATTCTGTCTTCCTAGACTTCTAACTTCTGTTTTTCTAGACTTTTGTCTCTTGATTCCACAGGGAATAATTTCAAACCTCTTTAGATGTCCAAAGAAAACTTCTATGCAGTGTAAACATTAGTTCTTTTAACTAGCCCTTTGTTATGTTTTTTAGCTCCTTTAATATTCTGATAATTCTCCTCTGAACACATTTCGGTACATGGATATTCCTTTTAAACTGCAGTAGCCATAATGGAACTTGGTACTCCATGTGTGATTTGATTTTCATGAAGGACAATACCTGTCCTGGTAAATAGACATCTTTCTTTTTAAAACCTAAACTCAAGACTTTCCATTTCTCTCTTAACTCCTATGCTGGATTCTCTTAGTTACAAAATCATGTCTTTATTTCCTTCTTTTGAATCCCAAATCTGATTGTGATGGATATGGAGATGCACCACTCAGCTTTCTTTCAGGGCTGTTACTTCTTTTTCAGAGATGACTTCAGCTGCAGAGTGATGCCTTGCTTGAAAGAACAACCTTCGCTATCCAAATCCCATGATTGATCATGGAAGAGCTATAAAAATCTGAAAAATTTGGCTCACTAGGGCACAACTCCAAAAGGTCATGTGGCTCTGGAGTCGTCTGAAGGTTGTGGTAAGGTTCTGTCAGGCCTGCTTCATAATTCAACTTGTCTCTCTGTTCAATTATTTCCTCCTCTTGGCTTCCACAGCTGTTGAAACTTAATAAATACCTTGCAAGTCCAACTCCATTTCAGAGTCTTTAAAAACCTAATCTGAAATTTTGTACCAGAACGGTCCAAAAACAAAATTGATAAGATAAATTTTGAGGCTTTGTCATTTGTCACTTGGCTGGTAATGTGGACACCATCACTGATGGTACTGAGGCACAAACAATCCAATGGAAATGAAAAGACCCTAAAACAACAGAGGACAGGAGGTGCCACATAATTGCTATAAAGCAGGTGGATACAATGATCATAATGAGCAGCAGAGTCAGAGTGGCAGGGTCTTGACCACAAAGAGTTATGGAGATGGTTAATAGGAACTCATACCCATAGGGACAAAAGAGATGGCCAGCAAACAAGAATACTTCTCTTTATACCATCACAGGACATTAGGGTAAAGAATAGTAGCCCCAATTATTGAAGGAACTCACCCCAATGAGGTAGTCACCCAATAGGGTAGTCACCCCATAAGATGTTGTAGTATTTTGCCCACTTAACTCAGACCCAGGACCCACTGACCAAAGAAAAGGCCAGATCTCTAGGAAGAAAGATCCAGCTACGCAATGCAAGTGTATATGATAACGATTCCCCCAGTCCATCTTTAAAGGTACCTACAACTGTTTACTTGAGTGACTATGTACAAGGGAAAGAGGAACACTCAAAACATTTTGGGACCATTTGACGCTGGGTCTGACTGGACATTAATACCTGGAGAACTGAAGCCTTACCATGGGGCCCTCTTGTTCTAAAGTGGGAGCATATAAGAACCAGGTAATGAGCAGAAGCCTGGCAGAGATCTAGCTTGCAGTAAGTCCTCTAGGTCTGAGGCCCCATGCAGTGGTCATTTTCCCTGATTCCAAGTACATAATTTAAGTGAATATGTTTGGAATACATGCAATGCCAACATTGAACCTATGGTGAGTGGGACAGAGGCTATAGAAGTGGGGAGAGCCAAGTGGAAGTTTCTGAAACTGTTTCTATTTCTGACCCAAATCAAGGTAGTAAATAAAATACAAGTTGTATCTCAGGGGGAATAATGGAAATTAGTACCTTCAGGAACCTAAAAGATATAGGGGTGGTGGTTGCTCTCATGTCCCTACTTAAATAATCTTAATGCAATGACTTGCTCTTGTAGAACACAGATGGAAGCTGGAAAATGAGAGTAGATTATTACAAATTCAATCAAGGGGTAGCCTCAATTGCAGTTACTGTGTCGGATGTAGTATCTTTGCTAGAGTGGGTTAACCAACCTCAGTCACATGGATGAGGTCATGTGAATGGCAAATGTGTTTTTTTCTATTCTAGTTAGAAAAAGAGGATCAGAAACTGTTTGCTTGTGCATAGAATGGGCAACAATATATATTTAGTTTTGTACTCTGTCATAATATAGCAGAAAGAGATCTCAACTCTCTATATTTCCAACAGAATACCACTTCTTTATGATATTATACTTATTAGGCCAGATGAGCAAAAACTTGTCAGCATGCTGGTGGCATTGGTGAAATGCATGCACGATGGAGGATGGGAGATAAACCCTTCAAAGAGTTAGGAGCCTGCCACACTAATATAATCTTTAGGGATTCTGTCATGTGGGGAGTTCAGGATGTCTCCTATTAAAGATACATTATTACATGCTGCAACTCCCACCATGAACACAGAAGCACAACACTTGGTAAGCCTCCCAGGTTCTAGATGTGATAACATATTTCTTATTCAGGAATACTGCTCTGACCTGTATGTCGGGCAATGTGAAAGGCTGCCAGCTTTGAGTGAGACATACAGCAGGAAAAGTCTCTGTAGGAGGTACTGGTTGCAGTCCACAAAGCCCTGTTGCTTCGGTCATGTGACCCAGTGGACACCATGGTATTAGCGGTAGCAGTGGTGAGAAAAGATGCTGTGTGGAGATCATGTCAAGTGCGAGTGGTAGAATCCCAACATAGGCTCTGGGATTAAAGCTTTGCCATTTATAGCAGTAATTTGTATGCCTTTTGAGAAACAACTCCTGATGGATTGCTGAAGCCTCAAAGAGATTAAGTCCCTGCTATGGGACACTGAGGCACTGCACCTGTGGAACCCCGTATCTTAAGGCAGGGCTAGCAGCGCTTTATTGTAAGAGATGGATTCTAGAAGTAGAAAACTTGGATCGAGCATAAACAGGACTGAAAGACACAAAAAAAGCTACATGACAAGATAGTTCTTTCTTCCATGTCATTTGCCACGGTTGTACTTGAACCTCTTCCTCAGCTCATTCCTCACTCCATATGGAGGATGCCACATGGTTCACTGCTGGAGGAGGAAAAAGCCTTCAGATTTGGTTTATAGATGAGCTGGTTTAGTAGGTGGATGTCGTATAAGCAAAAAATGCATGGCAGCTACACTGCAGCCTTGCTCAGGAGTAGCTCATGGAGCTAGATAAAAATTCTTAAAATAGGCTGAGCTTTAAGGCCCACCTGGTTATTCTCTTTGTGTGAAAGAACAAGTAGGAGCTCTGTCAGAATATATATGGACTGATGGGTAGAAGTGAATGGCCTGGCTCAGGATGCTGAAAACAGAAATATTAGAAGATTGGGGAAAAGGAAGCTTGGAGCATAAGCATGTGAATGACATGTGAGAGCGGACACAAAGTGCGAAGATCTTTGTGTCACATGTTAACACTTGTTTACTAGAGAGCACCCACCACAGAAGATGCACTAAACAACAGTGTGGACCTGTGTTGTCCAATATTGTATCCACTAGTCAGATGTGGCCACTCGAAATTGAAATGTGCTCTAATTGCAAAATACACACTGGATTTCAAAGCCTTAGTCTTCCAAAAAGAATGTAAAGTATTACTAATAATTTTTATATCGATTACATGTTGAAATTTTTTATATACTGGGTTAAATAAAATATATTATTAATTTTATCTATTTAAACTCTTTTTAAGGTGACTATGAGAAGACTTAAAATTACATATTCAGCTCATATTTGTGTCTCCCATTCTGTTTGTTTTTGATAGTATTGATATAGACAGAATAACTTGGTCAGTTGGCAGCAAGCAGCCAGCCTCAGTCATTGGCTACTCCAGGGCTGCCATGATAGGAACATGGATTGGGTGACAGTGGCAGCCACAAAAGCTCTGCTTGTGTCCATGAGCATGGCCTGCCACTTACCAAGAATGATAAAGCTCCCGCTGCTGCCAAATGTACAGTCTGCCAGCAGCAGAGACTGACGCTGGGCCCTCCATATGGCACTATTCTTCTGGAGCCTAACCAGTCACTTGTTGACAGATTGATTACATTGAGCCCCTTCCATCTTAGAAGGACCAGAGATTTTTTTTTGTTTCTATTTGTTGTTTGTTTTAAATAAAAATAGACCTATATTCCAAGTATAAGTTTGCCTTTGTTACCTGCAGGGCCTTGGCTAACACTATTATTCAAGGACTTACAATATATTTGATCTACTCACATGGGATCCTACATAACACTATATCAGAGCAGGTGAACTAATTTATAGTAAAGGAGGTGTGGCAGTGGGCACACTGATCGTATCACAGACTTCAAAGCTTCTGGCCTGACAGATTGTTGACTGGCCTGTAGAAGGTGCAGTTGAAATGCAAGTTTGGAGATGATGTTCTGCAAGAACTGGTTACTGTCCCCCAGGATCCAGTATATACATTGAATCAAAAACCTTTATATAATAATATGTCCTCCATAGGAAGTACACATGGGTCCAAACTCCATCAGGTGGAAGTAGGAATGGCGCCACTTAACATGACCCACTGGAGAAAATTGTGCTTCCTAGTCCATGACTCTATAGGGTTACATGTCTTTGCAGGGTTAAATGTCCTAGTCTCCAAAGGGGGTACACTTTTATCAGGAGACTAAAGAGTCTCATTGGACTTAAGCTATTGCTACATCTTAGAGGTTTTAGGCAAGGAGAAAAAAATACTTCACCATCTCGATAGAGGTATTGGACCTTGATCCTGAGGAAGACATGGGCCTACTATTACATAATAGGAGCAGGAAGTAATATTCACTTAGGTGCCTTTTGGCTCTGGGTCATACCATCAAGTAAGCCGTTGAAGCTAGCAACTGTGTTTGCTGAAGCTGAGAAGAATGTAGAATTAATAGTGAGAGAGGGAGATGGTCAGTTTTAGTTGTGGATTTAGGACCAGCCAGAGTGGCAGAACTGTCTTTTATTCTACTAACCTTGCTTCTTTAAGTTTTCCCCAGGGAGAGAGGCCCACTAGAATCTTGAAGGAGCTGTTCCCTGAAATTTAAGTGATGACATGAATCTGAGGACATGAGGGATAGATGTGGAAGACACAGAGCTGTTCTACCTTTAAAAATTTGCCTTCAAGGAAGGCCTTGTCCCAGGTCCTAAGAGTGCTATCAGAAAAACAGCCTCCAGCTTTCAGCTCTTTTCAGGCTTTCTCCTCACTGCAGGGTGCCAACTCATCTGAGAGCACTCCCTTTCTGGAGCGGACAACATTCAGAGACTCACTGCGCGTGGCTACAAAGGCCCTGCCATTTCAGTCCGCGAGAGGACGACTCAGGATCCCTTATCCTCCAGAGCACGACAGTGGGGTTGGTCTGGATCACAGCCTGATATCTGTCTTTTCCTAATCTGTTTTCTCCCGCTAGCTCTCACAGGAATTGATTGCTCATAAAAATCCTCCATGCTAAACTCCATCTCAGAGTTGTGTGCTATGGTGAGCACAACCTGAAACACCAACTTTTGTAAAGCTTCAGTCCTCTCTGTTGTTTAGTTCCTTCTATATATAGTCTCCCCTTAAAATCCTCATTCGCTCCAAATCTTACATCTTTGTCTAAGCTCTACACTTACATTTCCTTCTGTCCATTTGTTATTTTCACTGAGTATCCCAGCATCAATTCAAGCTGTCCAAAATGAACACATCTCTTCCTCCTTATAACATTCTAATTTCTGTTGATGATATCTATCTTCTTATATCCTTTCCCATATTCCACCTAATGTGGTTTTTTTTTTTTTGTTATCTTTAATTTCTCACATCTTAATGGGCTTTCAAATGGCTGACTTTTTCTCTGCCGTAATTAGCCACATCTTTTTACTTGCTTGTCTAGGGGGACCCTACCTATCTTTTCCCCACTGCCTCATCATTGTAGCACATTCTTGCACAGTATCCTAAATCAGAGTATTTCTCCGCTATTTTTTTTTTTAATGAATAGTGACTGCAACAGCGACTGGAAAGACTTTTACTCTGGCATTTCCATCCTCCCAAACCGTCTGTGCACTCCAGCCACACTGATACTCCACACCGCAAATCACTCCTATTTGATTGATCTTCCTTTTCTAAAATCTTCAGGATTTCCTTATTTCCCTAAGGATATAAGCCAGATTCCTTGGGTTGATCTTTAAAACTCTGCACCATCTAAATGCACTCTTCTCTCCTTATTTGTCATTTGTCCCTGATAGTAAATTATCTGTTCTTAATCAGGTCCTTCTACCCCACAGAGGAGTGACGTGGTCCTGATTGGTCTTTCCTCAAACTGTTAGACGATGTAAACTATGGGGTGCCCCTGCTCACTGAAATTCTCCCTGTCTCTAAATCTGACACCTTTTCCACTATTTCAGCCAGCCATCTTTCCCTCATCTGAACTCCTGTACAGGAGCGGACTTGGCGTCACTCATTTTTGCATTTTGCATACATCAGTAAATGTATTTTAAGCATCTACCATGTTTTAAACAGTAAGCTGAATGCTGAGAAGACAGAGTAAGGAGAAGTGTTGAGACTTGAAGGGGCTCGTATACATGTCTGCTTTGGGCATAAAACAGCAGGTAGTTATTTTCAGTAATATTGGAAAGGCAACATAAAGGAAGGAATATTTGAGTTTTCCTTTGAAAAATAAATAGATGGTCATTACAATTATGCCATCACGATAGGTTTAGGGTGTGTATATTCTTGGCAGAAGAGACAAGTTGAACAGAAGCAGGGGAAAATGGAGTAGCCGGTAAAATCTAAGGAACTGCTCTTGTGGGCAGGGGCAGACATGCGAAGTAAAGAGAGAGCTTGTACCCAGATACCAGGCAACCCTGTGAGGCATTCCAAGGAGTCTGAATTTTGTTTTGTTGGCAGGGAGGAGGGAATATCACAAAATATTTATAATTAAGTGAACAACATGTTCAAATTTGAGTTTTACGATAATCACATGATCACATACTGTTATTTGCTTTTAAAAATACAGATCCAGTCTCCAAATATAAAACAAATTGTTGGAAGAAAGTGTCTTGCATATGATAGGAGATTAAAAAGAATGCAGTTTTTTTTTTCTTCATCCTACTGCCATTATCCCAGCACTTTGGGAGGTCGAGGTGGGTGGATCACGAGGTCGAGATCGAGACCATCTGGTCAACATGGTGAAACCCCGTCTCTACTAAAAATACAAAAATTAGCTGGGCATGGTGGCACGTGCCTGTAGTCCCAGCTACACGGGAGGCTGAGGCAGGAGAATTGCTTGAACCCAGGAGGCGGAGGTTGCGGTGAGCCGAGATCACGCCATCGCACTCCAGCCTGGGTAACAAGAGCGAAACTCCATCTCAAAAAAAAAAAAAAAAAAAGTTAAGTTTTAGTTACCTTAAGCCAGTAGCTTTAAGCAGATGGTCATATATATGTACCTAAGCATACACATATATTCTAACCACCAAATCACGCAGATTATGCTTTAAGCAAAGCAAAACAAAAATACTACTAAGCAGTTAAAAGAAAGGATGCTACTTGCAAGAGATTGGATTTGTCCTTGTAAAAATATCCTCCAGATTTCATTTACACAGATAGTTCCCTCTGGCCCTTGTGTTTGTTTACACTCATCACTTATGAAGGGGTTGAATAGCTGAGAAAGTAAAGTGCTATAAGCATCTTTACTTAGGGACAAATCCTAATAAAGTTAACACATCTTTGAAATGACAATGTTATGAACCATTTCACAGGAACTGGCTTCACATACAATTTTTCAAGAATGTTATCTGTTACACAGAGGGAGAGAGGTATTCTTGTGTATGCTGGGACAGCATAAGGGATTGCATCTCAGGATGTAAAAACAAACATTTCACACAACACGCAACAGAAATCCAACAATAGATACAACTTAGAAACCGGTTTTACTCTGCTGCAAACAAATGGACAAGATATTGTACAATATATAATAAAAAGTACAGCATAATACAAGTGCCACTAATAAAAGAAACTTAAGGATAAGACTTAAAAATGCTTATTTGTTATATATATATATATATATACACACTGCAATAAAAAGCCACAATAAATACACAAATTTCCATGTCATTCATAATAAATACTGAAAATATAAATACAGAAGACTACAGCTAATATGAATAAATTATTACAACATAAGGTCCAGGTTAAGTTCTGTTGAATATTACTGTAGCTTATTTTATATACCCTTTGGCATTTTTGATGTTATAACTTATACACAAGAGAAATCAATCTAGAAACTCTGCGACGTACAACATGACATCTTAGTGTAACATGACTGTATGTGTGGACTGGAGTTGATTTTCTTCCCTTTCAACCTTTTTAAGTCATTAAACATATCTAATAAACATCTATTGAAGTACTGTTGATATTGAGTAAAAGTAACAATAAGAATCAGTTGAAGATAAAACTAATTGTAACATCAGAAAATACAGTTCGGTGGCTTTTCTGAGTTTTTTAAGTTGCCTTTTTTTTTTTTTTTGCCAGCAACAAACAAAAAATACAACAAACATTCTCAAAAGACTTCCCTTGTGTAAAGACCATTCCCAATGTCTGCATGGTTCAACACAGACTGAAGAATAACACCCAAGTCCTTTGGATCATTTGATCTACCAGTACATTCAGCTCACTAGATTCCACCAGAATTCGCAAATGTACCAAATTTCTATGGCAGTTGGAAAGTGAGACACAGTTGATGTCTAAAACTATGATCAAGATAAAGACACTGCAAAAAGTGACATATGTCTATGCAACCAATTGTACATAATCTTTAAATGGGAAAAATGCATTTTTGACAAATGTCAAATGATCTATCAAATTGATATACCCTGTGACACAGAAGGAAACACACTGAAAGAACAAAGTGCCATTTTCTGCATAAACAGGCATTAACCAGTACATATGTATTAATAGTTCTATCTTAAGAGGCTATTACACCAGAAATTCAATAAACTAAAAATAAAGCAGATTAACTTTACTAAGACACAATAAAGGCTGAGGTTCTTAGGAACAGAGCTGTAATCTACAGGTTTATTTTTTTTAACTATTTCTGTACTGTAAATGTCTAGCATTTATTATACATCAAACACTTTTGAAACATGTTTCACAAACTATGCCTCAGACTTATTTCCATAGAGGTGCCTAGAGTCAATTAAAACATGGGCCAAATTTTATTCAACATTCTTTACATGATCATTCAATAGCATTTACCTTTTTTTTTTTTTAATAAAAAGGATCATTTTCCCCTAATGTTACTTGTGGGGAGTAACCACACTGATGTGGCTGTCGTTTCACAAGAGCGTCCGAGATGGGGAGATATGCAGCTGTACCAAGATTGAAAAAAATCCCATGGAGAAACAAAACATTGATTTCGGGGGTGCTCCTCATCTTCTGGAGAGTTCTGACTCTGAGCTGGGTGTCAACTCTGAGCAAACAGAAAAGGTTCTGAAAGCTGCAGGGAGTGCTTGAGTCAAGTGATGTAACCAGAAAAATCACCATTCTCCAGGACTCTTCCCTTCATTTTCAGGCCTTGTCAAGAAGACAAATTTTTAGATCATTTTCCTGATCCCTGAGAAAGCAAGCAGCCATTGTTTAAATAACACAGGGACAAAGGCTGGGATCAAATGATGGCTGTATAAATCTCTGGAGTCATTTTATTCCAACAGACTCTTCACAACTACTCCTATCTCCCCCAGGAGGAGTGGAAAAACTTTGGATTCTTATTTGTCATTTTAGGCTAAGGAAAGATTAATGAGAAGGTACTTACTTAGAAGTAAGAATGTAGAAAATGCTTACTTTTTGTAATTGTAACTTCTCAGAAAATATAACAGCTTAAAAGTCAAGTCACTTGATCCTAGTTCTGATGTTTGTCACTGGGGATCTGAAACAGTCACATTTCCTGACATAACCTACTGACATAAGAGCAAAAACAACCACCAGCAACAAAAATGAAAACCTAATAAGGCCAGGTTTGTCAAAACCTGGTCATGTTACTGAGCATTGTCTCTGTATCCATGTCTTTCTAAGTGATCACTTAGTGAAGTAATAATCATCAGATGTAGAGGGAAACCCAGCTTCCCTTGAGTCCCCTAGTACAATGGCCCAAATCACCACAACTGTTGCCAGGTGCCTAGCCCTCAAAGACTGGCCAAGATATTTTCTTATTGTGAGAAAACTTAAGACAGCTGAATTGTGTTGCCAAGGAAACTGCCTTCCCTAGAGATGTTAAGAATAGATGGCCATCTATCCTGTTGGGCGTGCCTGAGTGACAGTCCTCCCTGGTGGTAGATCGATGAGCCATATGACCTCTGGAGATCCCTCCTAGTCTCAGGACCGTAACATTTGAAGAATACAGAGGAATTTGAAACTTTCCATTATTCACTCACAGTTGGCCATTGTGAGTATATTTGAAAAGACTAAACTATTCTGAGATCCCCATTTGGCATGACTAGTGCTTAATGAATCAGGATTCAGATGGTAATCCATGGCAGTGGGTTCTATTTTATTGAGATATAAATGAAATGACTTTGCCAACTATTACATCTTAAAATCAGTCATTTTCAGATATCATTTGGATACCATTAAATAACTCAAGGATCAACCCTAAACCAGGCAGCAAGTTCCTAGGTCATATATTTCGGGTTTTCCACTTTAGGGTAATTCAGATTTGGATTTTATTTTTTCTTCTCTTTTATATTAAATAAAGTTACAAAATGTATATAGATCTTTAAATTTGTTTTAAAGAGGGGTGGCTTTTTTAATGGCTAAGGGAAAAAGCTTTTTTTGGTGACCATATAAAAAGGAGGAGCAAAACAAAATTGGATACAATGTACTACAAAGGTAGAAATTTCAAACTCCTTTTCCACAGGTACCCTATGTAGATACCACAGCAAAACCATTATTAGGAAGCCATGCCCCTGACAGGGAGGATGGTGGATAGTGGCCGTATCCAGTGTGGCAGTAGGACTTGATGCCTACTGCCAAATTTATCTAGGTACTTGTGTCACAAGTGAAGTGGACATTTGTATCACTTTGTGGCATTGTGACCCTTGTATCACAGTGAAGTTGACATTTCTTATATATAAGTACCTAGATAAATTTGAAAGAGACATCTTCTAAGTCAATTTTCTTCCAGATACTAATTAATAAATACATTTAAAGATAATTCTAAGACAGATAAAAATATTGGTAGAAAACCGAAAGAGAAAGGAAGAGACACTCTAACAAAGAAGCTATTCCAAAGTTACAACTAAAACTGTTCAATCAGGTCACATAAATTAACTTAGACAATGGCAAGACTAATTTCTACCCTAAATTTCTCTCCTAACTCTTTCTAATCAATATACAGTATCTTAAAAATATTTAAATGGCCTCAGATGTCACTAAAATGAGTTAATGAATGAACTTAACTATCACCATGGTAATGAGTAATGCAAAGAGAGAAATTACATCATTAGCATGCTGAATACAAATATTGTCCAAAATAAATTCTATCATATTCCTTTGAAACTTTAGTCTTGCCAGAAACTTTTAAGAGGCATGACATAAGATGACACAGTGAAGTTGACATTTCTTGAATTATAAGCCAATGCAAAGGATCAAATTTATAAAAGCAATTACCCTGTATAGTGATACATTTATCACAAGTAGAAAAAAGTAGTCACCAGTGTGACTTACATCTTTGAAATTACCTCATTTCCCACAGATACAACAAGTATGTGTATTTACTAAAATTCTAGGCTAGATGTAATTAAAATCTACATATAAAAGTGAACTGAAACATTGGTTTAGGCATTGAATCCGGTCAAATCCACTCTCCTGCTTCCCATCATTCTATTGGCATTACCACTCTCAGGATAGGGAACCCAAGGTATGCCAAAACAGTAGAGACTTAGACTAGTCCCAGAACTGATCAGTAGGTAAAACACAGGCCATATCAAATGTCTGAGCTTGAATTTCCAGCAAAAAATAATTTAAAAAACTCCTACATTGTTTAGGAAGGGGGTTTCATGATCTAGTTTGAAAAAGCCAAGAAAGGAGTTGAAGTAAAATTTAGAAGTGACTGTTTTAAGGAGTCACATTGAATATCTAGATTTAGTAGGTAAAATGTTAAAGAGCTTTTTTAAATGTCTGTACTTTTTACAATCATGAAAGTCATTGATCAGTTATTTTAATATAAAATGTTTAATTTTTTAACAAAATAGTTCATTTAGAATGCTGTAGACATGTGTTTTTATGATTCTAAAACATCCAATGACTTATAGACAGTAAAAATGTAATCGATATGAATGTTGGTCAGCAGATGTGAGCACCAACTGGACGGAAAGGGTGTCTACGTTGTAACTGCTCCTTCTAGGTTTGGGGCTGCCATTTGTAACTTCAGTCTTCATAGTGTAATAAGATCTAGCTTAGCTCTATTGAACATTTTTTTATAAATCCTAAAAGACGTCACCACTTATTAAGCTATATTCCATCCTCACTTCCACTCTGACACTTCCATAATTCTGGTGGGTATTTCAATTACTAATATTCAATTAAGTCAGTTAAATTCCTTAATACTACAGAAAACATCTGACGAGTTGTGCTATTGGTGCAAAGGTATGGCATTTTGGCTTGGGCATTTTTGTTATTACAGCACTAGTTAGCAGATTTCAGAAAAAGTAATGCAATCAGAAGTTTCAAATTCATATTAGACCTAAGAGTGATCAGGCTTTAAACTCTGGGTTTGGTTGTGGTAAGAATACAACCAACAGTTCCAATTTAAAATTACAGACAAGTCTTGTCTTTGAAAGCACAAAGGTGCTTACCATTTAAGCTTGGTGTTTAATACACTGGCTATAATGGCACTGTAAACTGTCTTCAAGAGATTAAGGAGCAGATGCCATTTTAAAAAGAAATATTGAGTTACATTTGGAGAATGTAACTAACATTGAAGAAGCAATTAATCAAAACTTTCTTTTTCATTTGATTCAGTCCTAGCTGAGTCCAGATTTAATTCATAAATTTCAGATGGAGGGGGAGAGATGAAGGAAGATCCAGTGAGTTTCATTAATTTAGAAAAAGCAGCATCTTTTAGTTTCAGCTCACACATAATTAGACAAGAACTGATGTCAGTTTTTCTAATATCCCTTGATGAAATGACATATTAAAAAGATTTGAGAAGGCTTGATTATTTCATGCCACCCTTCGTTAATATTATCCCTTAGAATTCGTAGTGTTCCTCGCTTTTTACTACCCAAGACAATTGTTCTAACACAGCAGGTGTTCAGTACACATTTGTTGGAAGGAAGAATTGATAGTTAATAAATTTTAAATATAAAGACCAAAGAGTTACAAACTTGTTCAACAATATGAAACATTGAAATCAAAGAAACAGTGATTAGCAACTTATAGAAAGTACAGCATGATATGTTTTCCTATTTAATGGTAATCATACCAAAATTTTGCCTAGAAGTCATCTATTACAGTGTAAAATTTTAAAGAACATAGCCACTTAACATAATCTCTTTGCTTCTTGATTAATTTGTAATTAGTGTTTTTGCAACTCATAGCTTCTTTGTGTGTCGGGGGAGGGACTAAGGGAGTATTGCAGGGCCATATGTAATTGTGAAGATTTTAATCATTCTAAGAAACATTAGTTTCACATTTTATATATGACTGTCACATTGGGAAAAATAGTTTTATCACAAAGAAATTATAGGCCTTCAGAAAATAACTATATTATTCAATCAACCAAAAGACAGGAGATAAATGAATTTTACCCATGTCTTAATAATTAATGATCAAGAGATAAGGGGGAAAAACTTAAGTAAATCTCTTTCATTGACTTCTTTCTCCCAAAGGAAATTGGGAATGACAAAGGAGATGCAAGCTGCTTCAACCACTTGACTTTCAAATCAATTTGGCCAGGATTATAACTGGGAATTAAGCCCCATTTAAAGGTATAGGACTGGTACTAGAACAGCCAGGACTGGAGCATGAAGCTTTGCAACTGATAGTGAATGACTAAAAAGTTGTGTGTCAAAAAGACTACAGTTTGGCTAGATATACTACGGGGTCAGTACAACAACTGCAGGTCAGGTTATTGTGTCTTGGCATAAAGATCTTAAGTATTCCAACTGGCTGCATCTAGCTTGATCCCCATTTTTAAATGCTTAGAAGGACTGTAGCACTTTCCTGGCATGTGGGCAGTTCTTTGTTGAATAGAAGGGCTATTAAAGGAAAAAAAAAAAAAAGGTCAGATGGAACAGTGTGCTCTCTCAGCTTTTCTGGGAAAGAAACTAACAATGAAATGATTCCATCGTTAGTATTTTTGCAACTTTGACCTGATATTTTGAAACTATAGCTTTACCAGTTATCCTCTTTTCTAAACCACAGTTTTTAGATCATAAAGCCCAACCAGATTCTGAGGTCAGAGAAACTCAATACTTACTACTGGCCATTGCCTGAAATCTGTCATTCTCTAAGTGTGTGATACGCATATATTTTGTATGTGTATGCCTGTGTTTGTGTTAGGTTTATGGGAGAGTTTTAGTAGGTATCCTGTGTATGTGATTTGTGGGAGATGTTTACAAGTTAGTCAGGTGTATGAAAAGTTGGAATGGAAGCTGGTCATGATTGGAAGGTTAATTCTTCTCAGTAGGGCAGTGACTTTCTACCCCGGATTAATGGATAGGGGGAAAAAAACGGTTTTCTTAAGCAACCTTTTGGAAACAAAGGTAGAAAACAAAGATCTAACCAAAATTACAAATAAGTAGGCTTCATATCATCTTAGGAAAATAAAGCTGAACTGAAATTAAAATATCTCTCTTTTCAGAAACTGGACTGTCATTCTACCCTTCAGCTTTGCTCAGGCTGGAGCTGGCTCTTCCCCACTCTCCCACACTCTGTGTTCCAAGAATAACCTCAGAGCACTTCACAAGCAGATCCTTCAAGAGCTTGCAATGGTCCAGCAAATACAGTACACATGATCCTTTCATGTGCTTGAATGAAGGAACAACAGCCTCTTGTCATTTTCTCTTTGAGCCTGTGCTCTTTAGATTGTATCAGTAGGGGGGAAAATTTGGAGATTAAGAACTTAAAAACTGTCACTTTGCAGACAACATGGGATATATATATATATATATACATACTTGAGATTTCAACAAATCCCGAATCTGATTAGCTCAAAGGGCCAATCATTCAAAAGGAACAACCCTGCCCTCATTACTGCAACCCACATAAAGACAAACCCAAAGCTCTTTTAATGTTAATATTAATGGTTTTTGGCCCAGTGGAGGGGAGGGGGAGAGAAAGGGCAGAAATCAACTGCACAGTGGAAGAGCTGCCAAGTAAACATTTTTTTCCCCAAAACAAATTTTAGTAGAAACTTTTCCATTGGAGGACTTTCTCTAGATCAAGCATTTTTAGGTTCAATTAAATAAAATATCTTTTAAGAAATTGAGATCTACAATATATTTATATCCATAATTCTAAATACCCAAGTCTAAAAGACATGAAAAATAGGTAGCGATGCAGTCACTGAATAGCAAGGCATGTCCGCATTTCAAATAGTTATAAAACATGTGAAGTGATATAACAATAGAAGGTCAAAAATGTGAAACAGGTTTAGCATAGTCATATTGCATTGGGAAAAAAAAAAAGGTAGAATACACTATTTAGTTACCTAAATTAATTTACAGGAAAACGGGATCCTAGACGTCCTCCGACGAACCAAGTGCAGGTTATCTAAAGGTGGGGAGTGCATGTTTTATTTCTATCTGTTCTCTTTAATAAGAGAATGTGAGGTAATTAGAAAGTATGCAATGAATTCTGGACTGTTCTGCTAGTTGTCCCAGGCAAGACAAATCAAAATGCTTCAGAAAAGAAAGGCCTAGTTGAGTATTTGGGTAGAGGCCCTCCCCTTCAATCAGCTAGTCACTAAGTGGAAATCTCATTATACATTGATTTTGTAGAGATGGATTGATCGCGCTGGAGAAAAGGCTGGTTGCTGAGGTCGTGTCTCTTCCATGTTTCCTCAGCCTCCTCTGTATTTACTGAGTTAGGTCCTCAGAGTGGCGAAGGAAAATAGGTCATTTTCCCTTCATAAGTATCATTGGATGATTCCTCTATATTAACTATATGAATCTTATAATAGTTAAGATCTTTTAAAAAATTTTTTTTTTATTTTTTCATCTCAAAAAGTTCTCAGTCCCCACCCCACACGAGGTACCGTGAAGGGGCACTAAAGTGCATTTTGATGTAGGGGGTAGAGCTTAAAGGTGCTGTCCAACCTAAGAACCAGGATGATGCTGTTTAAAAAAGAAAGGTAATTCCTTCTGCCTCCATCTCTGGAGTCAGCTGAGGGAGAGCAGTGAACTAGCCTCTCCCCAGAGGATTGTCCTAACTCTTTAGAGAAAACTGTGTAAGGACCTGCACATATAGAATCATTTATTTGCCCAAAATAGCAAAAATAGGCCTATTTCACCCTTCAGAATTTCGCAAATCTGATCAGTCATGATCATAAAAATGTGAATGGATTCCAGATGCAATCCATGTGGGCATGCTTTGTGGAACTAGTTATGTATCTTCAGCTGGAATGAACGTGCGGCTGTTCATTTTCATCAAAACGTGACTTCTAAACTACCATAAATAAAATACACATGGAACAATTATATCTTTTTCTTACAATAATTACTTTTACAATAAAAAGTAACCATTATCTTCAGATATATCGAAAATTAGGACTCTAAATCTTATTATTTCCCAGCCTTAGTTAACAAACTTGCACAGGCCCGACAATCCAAAATTTGGAGCTCTGATCTACACAGCTTGGCAGGTTTCACACAGTTTGACAGGTAGGCAACTGTGAGATACGCATTTTTTAAAATTTAGCATTTTCTATCAAAACAGTCTGAAATCTTTTAAAATCCCTACAGAGACTGTATTTGTGCAATGCCACAGTCACGTGGCTAGAAAGGAAAAAACAAAATACAGTCTGGAAGATTAACCACCGTCCAAGTTTTCTTGGTCTTCAGTTTAAACAATGATGAGCCCAGGAAATCCAATTAAATACAGTGTCTTAAATAGAAGAAGAGTTGGTCCTAGAATAATTTAAGCTACTAAACAGGGACTGTCTCAACCACGGGTGACTTGATGCACTCTTCGTGCAATATGCTCTTTTCTGCAAGGCTCAAAGAAGTTTCAGCAGGATGCTCTGAAATGTGACTGTCACCATTCAATGTAGAGACAAACCCTTCCTGGGAGGGGCCTTTCAAGTATGAGTGAAATTCCACTTGAGGGTGACTGGACCTGTGTTCGGGATATAAACTATTGCAGGGCACACTGTTATCATTTTCGGAAGAGGAGCAGCAAACGATTACAGACGGGTTGGCAGCTGGGTAGTGGGAGGCACCATAGGCCTCTTCTGCTTGTCGGGCATAGTCAACAAATTGCTCCGGGGTCATGGTGTAAGGCACCAGCGAAAGGGTACCATTTTTGACAGAGTCTCTTTCTGAATAGTTCTCAGAGATCTGATTTGGAGTTCCTGGAATGTGGCTATCTATTTGGTAATACAGAGTTGAAGAGTTGGCATAAAAAGAAGCATTCTTTGCATGGCTTTCATGAACGGCGGTGCCATCAGAATAACAAAGAACCGAAGGAAGAGGGACAACTTCCGCATGGGTGCCCAAACCTTCCACGAAGCTGTCTCCTTTGTCATCATCGTCATCCTCCTCCTCTTCTTCCTCCTCTTCCTCCTCCTCCTCCTCATCTGACTCACTAGGTGCCAAGCTTTGTGTGCTAGAATCTGTGACTCCACTGCAAAAGCTGCTCCCATCCTCCTCCTCTTCCTCCTCCTCTCCTTGGCAATCTAATTCTTCAGCCGACTGCAGGTGCAGCACTGCAGCCTGGGGTTCAGTTTCAATCTCAAAACTGTCTGCGATTGAATATTCTACGGAGTGAGAGACAGGGCCCATGGAACTACTGTGAGCACTTATCTCACTGTGGCAGCCATTCAGCGTGGGGATTTGCTGCTCTCGGTTTTTCTCCAGTTCAAGTTTCATTATTGTGTGCAAAAAGTGAGTCCGTACACGGATAGGATTAAATTCAATTCTACCTGCTGTGTTACTACATCCTTCTTTAGTGCAGCCACATGGGAAGGACATACGATCCACCTTGGAAGGAAGAACACAGATTAGCACTGTGGAACTATTACAAACCAAATAAAAACCGAGAACCTTTAGTAACTTCTTTGATTTAAGTAATCCACTTAATGCCACGTATGTCAGAGCAAATGACAACCAAACTTCAAATAGGAATGAAAAGGGGAAAGTGAGGGCTTAAAACATATGAGTTAACTGCTTTTTATGCCTATATTAAAATAAAAATGGGTTATGGTTATAAGTGTGTATTTTCAGTTCACTGGCCCACTCCATGGCTTTCTTTCCTTTTTGCTCTATTCCTCACTTTCCCATCCCTCCACTTCTTTAATTTTGCTCTCATTTTTCCAATGCTTCTGTCTTTTCCCCAAGTTCCCTTTCCTTTTGCCGCATCCCAGCTCATGTGCCTGATTTTAAACAAGCAAACTTACTGTACTCCTCTCTATATGCTATGAATCTAACTTAGATGATATGCCCCATGTTAACTTTTCCTTTTGCTTAGTATAAAGTTGCTTTTCTCTTTGCTTATTACCAAATGGACTTACACCACTTAGCATCATGCACCCTTACAATTTGCTCTCATTTGCTTACCTCGTCATTGTTTGGGGTGCTTGGTACATGGGTACATGTGTGATTGGACCTGTGTTCAGGACATAAACTATTGCAGGGCACACTGCTATCAGTGCTATTTTCAGAAGAGGAGCAGCAAACAGCTGGCAGCTGGATAGTGGGAGGCACCATAGGCCTCTTCTGCTTGTCGATGAATTGCTCTGGGGTCATGGTATAAGGCACTAGCAAAAGGGTATCATTTTTGACAGTGTCTCTTTCAGAATAGTTCTCAGAGATCTGATGTGGAGTGTACTGAACTGCAGGGCTCCAGTGGATATGCACATTCATGACTATGACTGGTGGACTCATGTGTTTAGGTCCTGAATCCCCTCTTTCCTCCCCATTCCATTAGATACAATCTTCTTGAAGGAAGGACATGTACTTTTCATCGATATCTCAAAACTACTGTAGTGATTGGACACTGGAGATAGAGTGATTAGGTTCAACAAGTGTTGGACTGACCTCTTCACTCAGGTGAAAGGTGGAGTTCTGGACAATCCAAGGATATTCATGAGAGATTTGCCAATTGTCTCAGACTCCACAGATCAATCTGTATGCGGACCAGAGTGCAGGCAAGAGAAAAAAACTTGCTCTGTTGTCACCTTATCTAGCACAGGGAATTTCCTATGCTATAGAAGAGAAGGTAGACTATCCTAATACAATCATCTTGGCCTGAGTAAAAATTACGGTAGCTATTAGAGCCAGAATATGTATCTGTATTTTTTTTTTTACTCATGAATTCCTTTTCTGTGAATCCATCTTAAGCAACTGTTTAGCAGATGGGCACTGCCCTCTTCTTTTGCCTACCAGATTTTATGTCCTTATTGAAGAAGCCAAGTTTCTGCATAAAATAGTGACACTAATTATAGGGCGCCAATGACATTATAAATGAATGGGGACCAGATAATTATCTGATTGCCAATCATCAAGCGTTAGTCAACTTTTTATTTGCAGAGGTCAAAGGAGTAAATATTTTAGGTTTTGTGGACCATATGGGCTCTGAGGCAACCACAATACTCAACTCTGCTGTAGGAGCAAGAAAGCAGTCATAGGCAATACGTAAAGAAAAAAGTGTGGCTGTGATCCAATAAAACTTTATTTACAAAGTCATGTGGCAAGGTCAGATTTGGCCTGTGAACTTACAGTGCACCCATCCCAGACCTAGTTCAGCTCCTTCATTTTAAAGATAAAGAAAGTAACCCCAGAGGGTTTACCTGACTTGCCAATTTCATGTAGTGGGCAAATAGGAAAGACGAGTGTGCAATTTGGTTTTCTGAGGTCCCAATCTAGTAACTTTTCCACTGATCCAACAACCTCTAATCAACCATCATATTATATTCCATGGGTGGATCAGAAAATATACACTCCAGTGTTAGGGATGTCATGATCTCTTTGAATACCGACAAAAAGATGAAATAAGCAGATATAATACAAGAATCAAGATAAAATAATTTTAATTAACTCAGCTGATACTTGGGTTGCCTTTCAAATTATATATTATATGTATAAGCATTTTATGTATTCCCATGATTGTCCTTAAATTAGTCTTTCTTCCTGAATTACGTGTCTTGCCTTGCCACAAAATTTTCTTTTACACGGGGGAAACTTCATCATAAGTACCATGACTGCCTCCTTAACGGGTGGTGGATAACATTTTGTCTTTGGATGCCCTGAAATCCAAACTCTTACCTGGCACTTAATGCCAGCCAGGCTGCAGGTGCACGTGTCTGGATCACAGAACACTCGGCAGTCACAGCCACAGTCCTCTCGCGAGAGGCGGATGGCTCGCAGCTCATGCTTTTCTTCCACATCAATCTTTTTCACTCCAGAGGCACGCAGCAGAGCTCTTCGTTTTTTTGTTGGCAAAGGTTGTAGGAAGAAGTACTCATCTACCTCTGTGTTGTCTAGGTCAATGTCATCATCAGAAATGTCATCCAGTGTAAGAGTGCTGGCTTCTTCTGATTCCACTGTGCCATTCTTAGTCATCTAATAACACAAAGCAGCAAATAAGAGACTCATCAAGGGCAGGGTACAAAATCTCTATGTCTGTACTTGGTGAGAACAAACTGTTATATGTCATCGTGTCCCCTGTAATCAACAAGTGTTTGGAAGATCATTTCTTTTAATCTTTAGGAGAAATCTCAGAAAGGAAAACAAAGGCATCAAAATGTTAGGTTTTTAAATGTACTGGTAACAGAAGACTGTTAATTGGAACTCATAACCTCCTAATGTTAGGAGCTACAGTCATTAGAGCTTTTAGAGAGTACCACGTGAAAAGACCAAAGGTTACAAATGCTCATCAGTGAAAGCTATCTTTAGACTCAGTTCATGATAGGTAGCTCCAATACTGGAATAACGTGTCCTTGTTCAGAGGTAATAGCATCCTTGTGGAAGCCATCACCACCTAACTCAGCAAATATGTTGTCCTTGAAATAACAACTCTGTCTTTTGAGCTCCGGCAAAGCGGTGCACCAGGAAATAAAGGTGTGCTGCACTGTGCTATTGGGATTACAAATACAGTTATGCTACGGAACATTCCAAGAATGAGGGCTTGATATGAAGTAATCAGCCAGGTCAGCATGCTCCGAGTAAGACAAAGAACAGAGGGCAGGGCCCACAAGCTCTCAGCAACCAACAACTGAAACAATAAACTCTGCCCTCAGAGGAGTTCACACAAACCCTCACCCAAAATGGTACCTTCTGCATAATAGCTCATGTGGAAACTGTCTCACATACCCATGACTAGTCTGCTTCTATTTATATTTCTTCTCTAAATTAATCCCATCCATCAGTAAACCCTGAATCAGTACTTCATTTTTTTGCTATCATATCACGTTATGTTTCCTTCATAAAAAAGCATTGACATAAAGAAGTTTTCCCTGAATATGAGCAAGATATCTATCCTGAGGAGCTGCATAGAATTAATGCAGAAATTCCATGAGAAAACTCATGGAAGTTCTAAATACAGAAGGGATTTTCATCCTTTCATATTTAAATTTGTTACTTCCTAAAATTCATTAATTATAATTATTACTATGCTTGGTGAGCTTAACAACAGTTCATCCATCACACAGCTAAAATAGTTGCAACATCAGACATCATTGTCTCATCTTTACAGGAAAACGTCCAACATTTAGATAAGAATACTTATTGGAAAAAAATCTTCAACCTGGACAACTCTGAATGTATTAAAAAACAAATAGAAGATTGGACTTTGCCCTCAAGCAGAGAAACTTTCATAGAGGAAATAACACAGTAGTAAGTGTATATTAAACATATCACAAAGGCCAGGTGTGGCGGCTCAAGCCTGTAATCCCAGGACTTTGGGAGTCCAAGGTGGGCAGATAACTTGAGGCCAAGAGTTCAAGACCTGCCTGGGTAACATGATGAAACCCCATCTCTAAAAAAATAAAATAAAATAAAATAAAAACCACACACAAATTAACTGGGCATGGTGGTGGGCACCTGTAATCTCAGCTGCTTGGGAGGCTGAGGAGCAAGGATCACTTGAACCTGGGAGGTCAAGGGTGCAGTAAGCCATGATTGCACCACTGCACTCCAGCCTGGGTGACAGAGTGAGACCCTATTAAAATATATATGTATATATACATACACATACACACACACACACACACACACACACACACATATGTATTCAAAAGTATTTATATATATATAAGTCCTTTATAAAGTATATTTATAAAGTATAAATGTATATGTATATATATAAATACTTCAGAATGTTTCAGAGCTAAAATCTGTGATCTTTCAAATGTACACATTCCTTTTTATTGGGTTTTGATTTTTAGTATAATCCAGCATTTATTTCCTTCCTTGGCATTTCTTTACATAGGTATTGTTTAAACTGTGATGGCCATATTAGGATGTCATGTTGACTGGTTGTGTTTATCATTTTTGTTAATTGTTATTTACAATCTGCATGTTTTTATCTGTGAAGATCTGATTTTCTAATAAATTCAAGTATATAACTGCCTAACATACACTCAATCCCATTTGATAGGTAAAGCTGTAGTAACAGACAGGAAGTGTTCCCTTTTACATCTAACCACTCTGTGGCACTTTGGTTGGTTTTCATTAATTCTTGGCTTGTCTGTGTGAACCTCAGCAATCTCCTGACTCAGCACACGTAGCACACCCAGGAGTTGGGTAACATGATTCCCTTTAATACTTCCTACTTAATCTCCGTGTTCTGTAATATTTATGCTTCCTTGTGCCGTTTGGTAACATTACAACAACAAAATCTCAATTTTATATCAACAGAGAAGGATTTATTTTTATTTTTCATTGTATTTTATTATTTATTTATTTATTTTTTTGAGACATAGTCTCACTCTGTTGCCCAGGCTGGAGTGCAATGGCGTAATCTCAGCTCACTGCAACATCTGCCTCCTAGGTTCAAGCGATTCTCCTGCTTCAGTCTCCCAAGTAGCTGGGATTACAGGCACCTGACACCATGCCCAGCTAATTTTTGTACTTTTAGTGGAGACAGGGTTTCACCCTGTTGGTCAGGCTGGTCTCGAACTCCTGACCTCAAGTGATCAACCTACCTTGGCTTCCTAAAGTGCTGGGATTACAGGCGTGAGCCACCATGCCCAGCCTGACTTTTTTTTTTAAATGGTTGTTATCAGAAAATATATGAAATCTAAAGGTCAAAATGTAGTGAGATTTTAGCAAACATTTAAAAACATATCAAAATTTTTAGGGCAACATGAATAACAAATTGGCGGCCTAAGAATTAAAAAACAAACAACTATATCTCGTATGAACTGCAGATTCAATTTACTCCAAATATAAGTGCCCTTAGAAATAAAATCTTCATCTCTTATCCCCACATACTAAAATTACAATAAGCAATTTAATTTCAAAATAAAAATTCAATTAAGAATCTGTCCAGTTGCAGTGGCTCATGCCTGTAATCACTTTGGGAGGCCAAGACAGGCAGATCGCTTGAGGTCAGGAGTTCAAGATCAGCTTGGGCAATATGACAAAACCCAATCTCTACTAAAAATACAAAAAATTAGCCAGGCATGGTGGGGTACACCTGTAATTCCAACTACTCATGTGGCTGAGGCACGAGAATTGCTTGAACCTGGGAGGCAGAGGTTGCAGTGAGCAGAGATTGCGCCACTGTACTATAGCCTGGGCGACAGAGCAAGGCCCTGTCTCAATTAAGAAAAAAAAAAAAAATTAAAAGAGCTACATAGTGTTTTACTCTTGCTCAATAAACTATAAAGGTTCTAATCTAGATTTTAAAAACATTAAATTAACACTGAAGTGAGCTGGCAAAATTTTCTTTTCATCTTCCCATATCATCTCTACCATTTCTAATAAAGACTAGAGATACTTTAGCTTAGGCTGGTCACTGGCCTGTCCTCCCCTCCTCACAGTTTCTGGTTTGATGTGTAGTTTTCAAGACATATTCCTATTCCCTGCTGTCCCTTTGAAGTCCTTCCCCAGTCTTCTCCTCCAGTCTGTGTCCATTTGCTTCTTTAAAACCTAGGCCAAAACTACTGAGTGTAAATGGTCTTTAAAATCAGAGCACTACATAAATTATTTCCAAATGCATTTTAGGGGAAAAAGTCAACAAGCTCCCTTTTTGTCCACCAACACACCTCAATTACCCTCTCAAGAGCTAATGCAAATAAATGGAGGCAGTCAGCTAGGATTGCCTTACCTACTCTTGCTGACTCCTTTCCTCCATGACACATGATATGGTTGGCTGTGTCCCCACCCAAATCTCATCTTGAATTGTAGCTCCCATAATTCCCACATGTTGTGGGAGGGACCCAGTAGAAAATAATTGAATTATGGGGGCAGTTTCCCCCATACTGTTCTCATGGTGAATAAGTCTCACAAGACCTGATGGTTTCATAAGGGGAAACCCTTTTAGCTTGATTCTAATTCTCTATTTGCCTGCTGCCATGTAAGATGTGCCTTTCATCTTCTGCTATGGTTGTGAGATGTCCCCAGCCATGTGGAACTGTGACTCCATTAAACTTCTTTTTCTTTATAAATTAACCAGTCTCAGGTATGTCTTTACCAGCAGCATGAGAATAGACTAATACAGTAAATTGGTAGCAGGAGTAGGGTACTGAGGAAAAGACATTGAACATGTGGAACTAACTTTGGACCTGGATAATAGGCAGAAGTTAGAACAGTTTGGAAGGCTCAGAAGAAGAGGAAAATGTGGAAAAGTTTGGAACTTCCTGGAGATGTGGAGGGCTCAGAAGACAGAAAAATATGGGAAGTTTGGAACTTCCTAGAGACTTGCTGAATGGCTTTGACCAACATGCTGATAGTGATATGGACAATCAAGTCCAGGCTGAAGTGGTCTGAGATGAAGATGAGGAACTTGTTGGGAACTGGAGCAAAGACAACTCTTGCTGTGCTTTAGAAAAGCGACTGGTGGATTTTTTCACATGCCCTAGAGATTTGTGGAACTTTGCACTTGAGAGAGATAATTTGGGGTATCTAGCAGAAGAAATTTCTAAGTGGCAAAGCATTCAAGAGAAAGCAGAGCATAAAAGTTTGAAAAATGTGCAGCCTGACAATGCAATAAAAGAGAAAAATCCATTTCCTGGGGAGAAATCAAGCCTGCCACAGAAATTGGCATAAGTAACACAGAGCTAAATATTAATCACCAAGACAATAGGGAAAATATCTCCAGGGCATGTGAGAGACCTTTACAGTAGCCTCTCCCATTATAGGCCCAGAGACCTAGGAGGAAAAAATGGTTTCCTGGGCCTGACCTAAGGCCCCCCTGCTATGTGCAGCCTAGAGACTTGGTGCCTTGGGTCTTAGCTGCTCTAGCTATAGCTAAAAGGGGTGAAGGTACAGCTCAGGGCATGGCTTCAGAGGGTGCAAGCCCAAAGCGTTGACAGCTTCCATGTGCCTTTGTAAGACATGCCTTTGACCTTCTGCCATGATTGAGAGCCATGTGGAACTGTGAGTCCATTAAACCTCTTTTTTTTTTCCCCTAAATACAATGCATCTTCATTCACAGGAATATTTACTTTCTCCATTTTTTTTCCTCTTGACATGATGTTACCTTTAAATGTCTTTTTTTCCATCTCAAATAGAACCATTAAATGTTCAGATTTAGTCAAATGCAACATCCTTATTTCATGCATTAATGAAGCTCAAATTAATTGTAACTTCTTAAGACATATTTATAGGGCCCAATTTTCTGACTACCCTGTCAGTATGCTTTTCTTTATATCTCACATATTATGAGTTTTCTATGGTACTCAAGACAAAGCTGGGAATTTAACATAGAATTAAACACAATGTGTCTAAAAAGTTATTCTGTTGATAGGATAACCAGCGCTTTCAAATGAATCCTCTCTTCTCAAGTAGATACTGTCAATCTAGGACTTGGATCATTTCTCCTGTAGTGTTTTTTTTTTTTTTTTTTGCAGAAAAAATAATGTTGCCTCTCCGAGAGTTCAAAGAGAGTTTGCAAAAAGTGTGATTTAAAGCAACTACCAAATAACCCTGACCCTCAAATCTGTTTTTGTTTCTGTGTTTTCTTGAGTGTGAAAGACAGAGAAATTGCAGGTGTGGGTGAAAGAGAAGTGGTAGAAACAGATATTGACATAACACTAATAACAGTTTTTGGATCCGTGTGCCAGACACTGCTCTAAACACTTTGCATGCATTAGTTCATTTAGCATGATATACATCTCGTGAGGCAAATACTATCACGGTATTCATTTAACATGAGAAAAATGAGGCACAGGAATGTTAAATAACTTGCCCAAGATTGCAAGTAGTGAAGATGTGCACCGAGTCATGATCCTGCTATGTGACTCTACAGCTTGTGCTCTTAAAAGTCATAATAATTACATACATCTACTCCTTTTATACACATAATATGTACTGAACAGTCCCTTATGATTATTTGGAATCAGGCATTAGATGTACTGGTGCACAACATACAGCTCTTGAGCCCAATGCACTGGAGTAAAGAGACAAGGAGTCTAGTAATTTTAACCCAGTTCATAAGGATTTCCTAGCTTAGGGTCAAAACAGGGCATTTGAGAGTAATGTAGGAGAGGCACCTACAGGTGGGGCTGGCAGTGGGGTGAAGCAGGAAGACTTCAATATTCAAATGTGAACTAGAGTAGCATTTAAGTGAAGAGTGATAACAGAAGGCATTCCATGCTGAGCAACAATAGTTTCAAAGGCCTAAGATGGGACAGAGCATGATGCAGTCATTGACCTATAAATTATCCAGATGATTGAAATTGTATGAGATCACTCCCCATCTTGGTCCATAAGTGAAGAGCTAAAAGTAGACAAATAGCAGTTCTTCAGAAAGACGTTCTTCTTTACCTTTTGGCTTAGCTAGTTTATAGGTGATGAATACTGACTTAATTCATGATTTGACTTAATCATCTTTATGTTTATCCTGTCTTTGTGTGCATGTATCTATATTGTACTGGAAAGATCTCCAGGTCAAGGCCCCGGGTTCATATGTATATGTGGGCATGTGTGAGTGGGCATGCATGCACATGTGTGTATGCTTGCTTATTTCCAATAATGATACTTAAGATGGACTTAGTTCTTGAGCCACTGTGTAAACTTGTTCAGACTCACTCTACAAATAAAACCATTATAACTTTTTTTTTGACAGATGAAAACCAAACATCCTAATTTTGTAGATTTGTATCCACTGATAACTATGAGAAAACGATTCCTGAAGCCCTACAGAGTAAAGCTTTTGCCCATCTAAACTCACCTGAGGGACGGGACAAATACTGTCAGAAACAGTGGAGTGATTCTCAGACAGCTGTGAGTCTAATATAGGGATCCCAAGTAAAATCAGGGCTCAGCTTTTTGTTTTGTTTCTACCATATCATGTGGTGAATGAGTTCTTCCAGAAACTTTAATGAGATAAAACTTTTGGTGCCATCAAGGACCCCCAAAAACCTAATTCAATTCAACTAATAAAATGATTAGAAGAGGGAAACAACAGTAAAAGTATGGATTGACTAAAATACCAAAGCAAAACAAAATAACAAAAAACAAAAATAAAAACACTTTCTCTCTGCACTGAAAAGGTATGTTTACTAACAAAATTTCCTGGTCATTACTGAATTATTAACACGTGAAAAAGAGAGTGATTTCCAGAAACAAGAATGTGAAAAACTAATTCAACTTTGTAAACACTGACTACTGCATATTATAATGAAGATGATGGTGTTGAGAATGACCTAAGCTGCCATATAGTAAATACTAGCCACTAAGATCCATACTTTACATAAATTATCTCACCTAATTTGCATGACAATATTATAAAGTAAAATTTTTTGTCATTGAGAAAATTGAAGCTTGGAGAATATAATTTGCCAAAGTCTGATTAAACAGTCAATTAGTGATGATGCTAAGGATCAAAGTTAGGTTTATTTGACTTCGAAGCTTGAGCCCTGCTTACAAGACCAATATGGAGTAAAAGTTCTTAAGAGCAATGGTAAAAAAATCGAACAGAAGGAAAAAAAGAGATAAGGTTACAGTACACTCTAAGAGCTGATCTCAGTGCTATGGGGCAAGAGAAAAAAGAGCAGAACAAGCTTCCCTAGAAACAGCTCACTCAGAAATAAAGGATATGCTGGTCATGGTGACTCACACCTGGAATCCCAGCACTTTGGGAGTCTGAGGCAGGTGGATCACCTAAGGTCAGGAGTTCAAGACCAGCCTGGCCAACATGGTGAAACCCTATCTTTACTAAAAATACAAAAATTAGCAATGAGTGGTGGCAGGAGCCTGTAATCCCAGCTACTTGGGAGGCTGAGGCAAGGGCATTGCTTGAACATGGGAGGTGGAGGATGAAGTGAGCTGAGACTGAGCCACTGCACTCCAGCCTGGGCAACAGCGAGACTCCATCTCAAAAAAATAAAAATTAAAAAAGAAAGAAAGAAAGAAAGGATATGATTCAGACACAGAAAGCAAGAGCTCAGGAAAGAAGAAAACAGAGAGTAAACCAAAATTACAACATCTCACCAGTTAGTATTTCCCTGTGAGTCCTACTTTGCGGGCATGTGGAGGTGGCCTTTCAAATGGAGATGACATCAGAAGAAACTGATTGAAGCTGGTTGAACTAATGTATTACGCTTTTGATTTACTCAGCTGACTTTTAGCTTATTTATCCTGGCCTGAGTAATCTGTATAGCCTGTGGTCTAGTGTTGTAATACTATATTAGCTTTGGTGATTGGTTTAATGTATATCTCCCCTGTCATACTGTGAGCATGTTGAGAGCAGAGACCACATCTGTCTTGTTTACCACTGTATCCTTTGCACCTTGATAATTGCCAGTCCCATAGTAATTGATTAATATGTTTTTTAAATGAATAAATGAATATTCTTAATCACTATGGTATATTGCCAGGCACTGTGCTAGGTACTGGGGTTTATAGATGTACTACAGTTCTGCCATACAAGGAGCTTCCAGTCTGCCTGGGGAGATGATCATGTAATAAATATCGTATTGTATGGTGAGAGCACAGAATATATGAGCAAGTTATTGAAGTGGTGGGGAGGAAGAGAAAAAAGGAAGGCTAGGTACAAAGACACAAAGCAGAATTATTTACTTCCTATTTCGATTCCATAGTCTTTTTGAAAAAGAAAAACCTTCAAACCAAAAATGTGAGAACAGACATGTCAGGAAGGATTTAAAACAAAAAGGAGGTGAGGAGACAGTGAAAGAAGACTCAGCTGTTTTATGGAAGAATCTCCAGGCCCAGACAATTTATGCTTTAATGCAATGAAAAAGCTCGAAGTCATGGTTGTTCAGTCTAACATCTGTGAAGAGTCATGGGAAAAAGAATTAAAAGATAATCAACGTGGGAACAAAGTGTTTAAAAAAACAACTAATTCTGGATAACAATATTCTAGAAGAAAATACTTAAAAAGATGGTCTCTGTACATGAGACAAAAAAGAGCAGTAATTACTAGACTACTGCCTAAGTTCACTATAGGGAAAAATGCCCATTTTTCAATTATATTCCATGCAAAACCTCAACATACGGAAGATAAAAGTGGGAATGAGATCTGCATCCTGGGCTTTCTGCCCTGGCCCCTAATCACAGACCCCGTGGATCACAGTTGGAAAACCAGTGCTCTAGTCCTGAAAATTTCTCTCTGTCTCTCTCTCTCTCTTTCCTTCCTTCCTTCCTTCCTTCCTTCCTTCCTTCCTTCCTTCCTTCCTTCCTTCCTTCCTTCCTTCTTTCTTTCTTTCTTCCTTCCTTCCTTCCTTCCTTCCCTCCTTCCCTCCATCTCTCCCTCCCTCCATCTCTCCCTTCTTCCCTCCCTCCCTCCTTCCCTCCCTCCCTCCTTCCCTCCTTCCTTCCTTTCTTTCTTTCTTTCTTTCTTTTCTTTCTTCTTTCTTTCTTTCTTTCTTTCTTTCTTTCTTTCTTTCTTTCTTTCTTTCTTTCTTTCTCTTTCTTTCTTCCTCCTTCCTTCCTTCTGTCCTTTTTCTTTCTTTCTTTTCCCTCCTTCTGTCCTTCCTTCCCTCCCTCCCTGACTTCCTGCCTTCCTTTCCTTCTTTCTCTCTCTCTCTCTCTCTCTCTCTCTCTCTCTCTCTCCATCTCTTTCTTTCTTGACAAGATCTCACTCTGTCACCTAGGACCTGGGCTAGGGTACAATGGCACAATCACAGCTCACTGCAACCTTAAACTCCTGGGTCCAAGTGATGTTGTCATCACAACCTTCCAAATAACTGGGACTACAGGCAATTGCCCAGCTAAATTTTAAATTATCTTGTAGAGAAGGGGTCTCACTATGTTGCCCAGACTGATCTTTAACTCCCGGCCTCCAGCAATTCTCTGGCCTCTGTCTCCCAAAATTCTGGGATTACAGGTGTAAGCCATACTGCCTAGACAGATAATTTCTTACTTTTGTCTCTAAGACAAGAATCTAGTTCTGAGAATTTCCCGTTCTTTCACTCTGACAGAATTTCTTATGCTCTTCACGTGGAAAAATAGAATATAATCTGATTAATAAAAATATGGTTGGATACATGACTTTTTAGTTAGCTGAGCAGTAAAAATATCTCTAAGACCAGTGGTACTCAGCTTCCTTTGTACCACCAAGGAAGCCAGGAATGAAGGATACGGCATCTCTATAAACTATCAGTGGCCCACCCTGGCAATGTTTCTATATGGAGGTCATGGTGGGGTGCTTCTCCTTTTACTCTTGAGGATCACGGCCTTAAGAGGATATCCTAAACTTGGCACTGTTTTGTTAAATGCAGTTTTAAGTTAACAACTTAGATGAAGACCTAAGAGGTAGGCTTATCTCATCTGGAGATGACAAGACCAAGTTTATTGAAATTAAATGTAACCTAACTTCACTGATCATTCTCTGCAGGCCACGTCTAGCACTAAAGAGGGTTTTTGCTATGGAAATGTTACAAAATTTTGATTTATATCATAACACAGATTTGGCTTAAAAGACCTGAGTTTAGTTTGCTTGTTTTTTGTTTTATTTGTTTTTTGATTACCGCCAGCTTAATGTGAAGAAAAAAATTAATCACAGTTTAAAAAGCCAATGTATATTTAATGTAGTCCATGGAAAGAACATCTACAACTTGGGAGAGAATAACATAACATATTCCTGGAGCACCATGTCCAGATCAAGTACCATATTATGAGGGAGACATAAATAGCACTGTATCCGGAGGAGGGAAACCAGGGCAACAAAGAGCCTAAAAACCATACCCCAGGAGGATCAGTGGAAAGAACCAAGGACGTTTAATCCTACAGAACAGAAACACGTAGAGCCCATACTCTATCTTCAAGTATGTGCATGTCCATCACCATTGCTTTCAGACATCTGGAATTCAGAAAATAGGGAAGACTTACTCAGTGTACCTATGGGGCAGAATTGAGGTCAAAAGTTTGCAGTCACATGGCAGCACATTGCTCAATGTAAGAAGAGCTTTCTAACAATTAAAGCTGCAAAATGAAATGGGGTACTTCAAAAAGCTGCGTGCTCTGGATCACCAGAGTTGTTCAATAAGAGGCTGGAATTGGGCAGATGACCCAGTCCGTAGGGTCTCTGAAAAACTAAAGGAAAATATGTATATCGTTTGGATATTCAGTCAAATCTTATAATATACTTCTTTAGCTCATTAGCTGTTAATTGTAGGTGGCAAACTGGAACCAATTTAATTATGCCCTCGAAGAACAAGGAATATTTGGTTGTTCTGTTAGCTTATGAGAATTTCAACAACTTGAAGTCACAATAAGACCTTGGAATACACATTACCACGCAGTCACTAAGAGGGATGATGATAATATCAACATATAAGACATAGAAAAATTTCCTCTCAAATTCTTTTCTTCTCCCCTCTGATTTAGACCAACATTGCCTCTTTCAATGGTAGCTAATAAGCCAGACGGATTCAATAGCATGCTAGTAAATATTTAACAACTGACACTCTGAAAAAAATTCTAATTTGTCATGTTTGCAAAATCCCGTAGTTTAAATACTCCCATCATAGCTGATTTCAAGCTACCATTGGGAAGAGATGTACACAATCCATTTGAGTGAGCAGCTTTAGCAAGCTGGCTCCAGCACACCACTGAATGTACCCCACATTTTAATCAGGAGAATCAGTGCAATTGACTTCCCTAAATTAACAGTCCAATGTTTGTTGCAGAGAAAGAAAGTAAAGATTTGATTACATATGCTTAGTTGTTCCATTTAAACTAAAATACCAACAATATTTTGAAAGAACATATTCTTAAATGTATTGCATTTGCCCAGGGCTGCAGCCCACCTTTTCAGTCTCCATCACTTTGTTTAGGTTTTTTTTCTCCGTACAGGACTTGTCAAAATAGGTTGTGTATGTGACAGAGAAGGTATTTGGCACATCAAAGTTTTCCACTTGATGTTAAAGCGGACCTCCATTTGGAGACGCATTCCAGAAGCTCCGACATTAAGTATGCTGTGGTGTAATCTCTACAGTCTAACAGAAATTCTGCAAGGATAAGTGGAGTTCAAACATATCATGACCAGCACGTTCTGACACATCTAATAAAGAATCAGAGTAAGGGGAAATAGTTAAAAACACATCCAAAAATGTTGATGATTGATATAGTTCAACCATCTCTCAAAAACCTCTAAATCCTTATAACTCTTGGGGCATTTAAGGCTCTTATCTGGAAGATAAATCACAAGACTTTTGAGGAGATACAAAGGGAAGGGCTAGAGGTGAAGTGGAGAATTATAATATTGCATGGGTAAGTCACTAAATGGGTAAAGCAAAGGCATAAATCTGAGATGTGGGATGAAAAAAATTTATGTAGTTTTTTTAAAGGTTAAAAATCATTAAAGGAAGAGTTATCATTTGGCAACTGTTTTTTGTTTGTTTGTTTTTCTAATGAGGAAAGGAGAGCAAGTAATAACCAAGCATTACTCAAGAAACATATGACTGAAAAACTGAGAAAAGTACATAACTCTGAAAAGCAATTAGAAATGACAGCAAGAATGAAGATAGATCCTTGGATCTCAGAAATAAAAGGAACAACTTTGGCTGAAAAAATATTAAGAAAGAGGCAAGCCAAAGCTGTGAAAGCTAAATTAAATTTCTTAGAACAAGGTAGTAAAATTCAGTATGATAGAACCCAGAGGCAATTGGAACATCAATGCTCTTTAAACATACAAATGGCTGCCTAATGCATTTTACAGATACATGTGAATTGGGAATAAAGGCTAATGTAATTGTTCAACAATGTGGTGCAGATGATGAAATCTAAGCACTTAATTTGGAAAGCGTATAGTATTAAGATGACTGCATTGATTACTGTGAAGGGTATGACATGTTTGAATGGGCTTGATAGAGAAGAAGAACTGTGCTCTGTAATTTAGAAATCTAAAGCTACTTATTTTTCTAGAGCATGCATTTTATTCAGTCAGCTTTCTCTATTAGTTGTTTATAGTCAATGTTTGAAACATCAACACCACCAACAAAAAAAAAGACACACTTGAACTTCCCCAAATAGAATTGGATATGTTCTACTGAGGTAATACTTATATATTATTTTTTTTATATATGTAACTCATAACTTGATTGGAAGATGAATTACTAAATGAGGAGCAATTTTATAATCAAAGCATACATTTCTACTTCAATTTTGTTTTCCAAATGTGTATTATAACATCTAGGAGTATATATGCATGTGTTTCTTTTTCTCATATTTCTCTATTAAAGCACCATTGAGAGAGGTGCTATTATATAAATGGGTTCTCTATTTGGAACTCAGCAGAGACATCCTGGAAAGATACTGAGACACAATGGAAAGAGAAGCTGCTTCTTCCTGTTTTGGGGCTGTGGGTTCTCAAATAAGTAGAAGTAAAACTATTTAGTTCTCAGTTCAATGAGTTTCCCATGGTATATTATGTGTTTCCATATGGCTTTGGAAAACGTCTACCTTATCAGCAGGCAGTTCACTGCCACTCACAAAGGACAAACTCAGGCCAACTCACAGTGGGCAAAGTTTGTTTTTAACAATCCTTACTTTTCTTTCTGGAGTCCTCTTCTGTACGAATGACCCTTCTGCTGCCCCAGTCAAAATAATGAAATCAGTTTAGCCACATTTACAAATGGTCCCTGGTTTATAATGGTTTTTCTTTTTATGATTTTATGATTGTGCAAAAGCTATATACATCCAATAGAAACTAGGCTTTGAGTTTTGAATTTTGATCTTTTCTTAGGCTAGCAATACCCTCACACGATGCAGGGTATCGCTACTGTCAGCTCTGCCAGCCATGCAATCATGACAATGAACAACTGCTACCTACGGTGCACTGTGTGGCTAGATGATCTTCCCCCCGGGTAGGCCAGTGTAAGTGTTCTGAGCATGTTTAAGGTGGGCTAGGAAAGCCATGATGTTCAGCAGGTTAGGTGTATTAAATGCATTTTCAACTTAATGATATTTTAAATTTATGATGGGCTTATCAGGAGATAATTGCATCACATATTGAGGAACATCTATATCTTGTTACTTACACCAGAGGTATTTATGTTTCAAACAAAATCACTTTAAAAGTGAAATTTCAAGTATCAGAGTGAAATTTTTGAATAGCTGTGTTTTGGGGTAGCTGATTTTGGATAGCTAAATCATGGTAAATAATATTTTTAAAATCATAAAGTGATTTTAAATTAATATGCTAGAGGAGTTACAATTAAAATAAACACAAGTTTTTGTCCATTAATTCTCCTCAGCGTTTTAAGAAAGCTGGTTCACATTGCTGTGATCTTTCAGCTTTATGTGACATGTATTTCTGAGTACTTTAAGTACAGTAAGGTTAAGATCGAATCGCCTCAAAATCTCATTATCTTTTAAGCGGACATTTATTTGGAAATAGTGATGATAACCAAATGCCTTTTGTCTATGTCTCACCAAAGGGAAAAACTGTGTTTTCACTTACCGATAACAAACCGAGACCTGACACTCACTCAGATGACTGCCTCTCCAACATCCCACACTAAGCAGAATTTTAAAACCAAATCAGTAGTAGAGTGGTCTTTCTTTTTTCCTTCTTTTCTCATTCAGCTTGTTTAAAAAATGTATGGAAGTAGTTGGATACAAATTATAGTATATAGCACATGGGGGAAGGTTGCTGTAGGTTTGTGGCTTCCCCTAACATTCATCACATGTACCATGTGCCTCAAAGTCCACCACAATAAATCTTTTGGTTCTCAGATAGCATGTCAGTTCCCCAGCTGTTAAAAACCACTGCACACAGTACGAAACCCCAGACAGGATGACTCCCCATAGGTACAAAGATTATATTTCTCAATGCCTATAAGGGCTAATCAATTCATTTAAGAATAAGAAGCAATAAGATAATATAATCCATTTTCTATTTGAATGAGCCAGTTACTTAACATCTTTGTGCTTCTTTTTTTTTCTCAGTTGTAAACATGTTCTACTAATTTACCTATTCCTTTGGGTCTTCCTGAGGATTACATTAAATCATGTTCATAAAGTACCTGGCAAATAAAAAGTACTTAATAATTGGCAGCCATTACTATTGTGCTAACAAGATTTAAATTTGAAAAATGACTTCACTCTTAGGGTAGGGGGTAGAGTTGGTTTGCTGTGGGTGACAAAGGCAGAGGGTGGATTTCAGAAGCAAATCTGAGTATGTTTACTAAATTAAGCTACATGCAAAGCAAGCATAAAAAACAACAACAGTGGAATGCAACTGACAAAATTTTTAATGACACCCAAGACTTTCAATGAAATCTGCCAAAAATACTGCCAAAGGAAGTATGAGACATGCTCTAAGCTAGCTTGTATCCAGCTTAATTTAAGTGACTACTTTGTCATGCAGTTGGGAACATGGCACATACATATATTGCAAAGTATATAAAAACAAGGTGTTTTGAAACACACATCACACCCCTGCTGACTGACTTCTGAAAACTGAAAGTAAGGCTAACCCAGCTGTGTTTA